>JBBPSJ010000104.1:0-105472 GCA_038093535.1 Boletus reticulatus
GGTATATCTTGAGTCATCTAAAACTATTCTAGCTACTGTGCCTAGCATTATGTGGTGTCCAAATGTACAAAAAAGCGAAAATTGCATTCAATATTGACAGTCTATTCAGTTGAGTACTTAGTAGACTTAGTGATCAATTAGAGATTTTCTCAGGTATCACAGAATGGTAGGGATTATGTATCAGGAACAGTAGCTAGAATAGTTTTAGATGACTCAAGATATATCCCTCTCCATTCCTGGCACAGTCCAAGTGCTACATTGTTGTGTTTCTGGTATGTTTTAATAAATCTCCTACTGCAGTTCAATTTCTCACGCTTTTTCTAATGTCATTTGGGTTCCCCCACTCTCATTCTTGAGGCTAGCCTTTCGCAAACTTGGTAATGTAGTGTACAGTATGTATTCCAGGTCTCTAGATAGTTGCCCTGAAGCATGGAGCAAGGGTGTGGCCGCTTCAGAGCATATAGGGGTATACTGTGTATCTGATCCTGCATTCCAGGGGAAGCTCCCTTGGATCCAAGCTGCTGATATCTTGTAGATACATATATGAGGTGTATGGACACTAATTCTCAGTGCATGTCTACCTGGCCAATCAAAAATGCGAACTGCTTTTTTGTAATTCAGGGGTAGGAGGACTATGTACCTATAACATCACAGGGACAGATCCCCACCAAGCAAGCTGCTGGTACATACTTCCTATACATATATACTATCTGGGGACCATTTATTCCAAGCCCTATACCCAGGAGGTAAAAAATGCGAACGCTTTTTTTGGTTTCTATATTTTCCCACATATCTACCTATCTACCTATTAATATCACCATTTAAGCGGCCAGAAATGTTCCTAAATACTGTTTAATACTATTATACCCTATTAGCACACCCCTAAGACGAGGGGATGTACTGCTAGAGCAAAGGGAACAACATAAAAACATAATGTTCCCAATTGGGATATGTTGTGGGAGTAGTGGCTGCTTTTGGTCACCGCTCTGAAGGGGATTATGTAATCACACTCTAAGCGTATAGTGCATCATGATACACTACAGGATTGCACTATAGTGCACTATAGTGGCTGATGGTAGTTAGAGTAAATATTGCATCACCCTTTGACTCTAATTACAGTCAAATTATGCACTATATTGACAGTATAGCCTGATAATGGGGCTGGGCGTGAGATGATGCGAAAAAGGTGCCTTGCTTCCCTTGTTTTCGAGTCTTTTGTGTTCACTCGAGCATATCTCAGTACCTTGCCATTCAAGCATCGCCCTTGCGCACATCGTACTTGTTGTCGCACTGCTTGGCCGAGGCGAGAAAAAGCGTGCACTTCAGACACTCGATCTTGCTTTGCTTGACTACAATCCAAATTAAACCACGTTCCTCTTGCTCATAAAAGTGTACAGTCTTGCTATGTCAAACCGTCTTGTCTCCTCAACCTCTTCACCTCACAGTCTGTACTCTTGTTTATATTCGGTGAACGTGACGATGCAATCATTTGCGTCAAAAATCTCCGAGTCATCACCGTTGGCAATGACAGTACTAGTGACCAGTGCAAGTGTGTACGTATTTTTTTGATCAATTCTTGCTTGCCCAAGCTGAATTCTCTGTTTTTCCAAGGTCCTTGGGAACACGTACCGAAAGCAAGGGGATGATCGGCGCGCAAATCAATTTTTGGATTCTCGGACAGTCTCAAATTTCCTTTTTTGCGTCTAGTCACGATCTCAGTGGTGGGTCCAATTTCTGAGCCTGCATGACGATCATACATGTTCACACTTTGGAAAGACATTCGGTAAAAGCTTTCAAGGACTCGACATCAATAAATGAACCAATGGTGTATTGACACTTTGGAGATCCGTATGCCTTTGCACGATGATAGGCGTGTCAGTGGGAAACGTACATCCAGTAACCACGATGCCATGCAATTGATCATTCCCCGCTGCTTATTTCCGATATGCTGGTTGGGACCTAGTCATAACGTGGCTTTGGGATTTACCGGTCAAGCCTGACGATGGACTCCGAGCAGGCATTGTAAGTTCAAACATTCATATTTACTTAAGTCGTCAAGGTCCCCATGACGATTGGAACAACGTAACGTGTTACAAGACATCGCGAGTACACTAGTTTTACTGCTCGAGCCAAGCCTTTTACACCATGCTGGCCGGGACGCCACTAACCCAGTAACGACTCGAGCACCACCTGCGCCTTGGTCAACACTACAGTTTTCGCACCCATTTGCTTCCTTAACCCCACGCGAGTCATGCACAGCACGATCTGAGCTAGTTCTAGTTCTTTTCCTCGGGCTGCTCCCTGCCCCTGATCCATATCCACCATACTCTCCAGATTAAACGTGGCCCCGGGCTGAACGGTGAATACTTCAAAATCGCCGGATATCATCTCAGAAACCCTGTTACCAAACGTCCCTGCATGCGACACGATGGTCGATATTTTCCTACCAAATTCTACCCAGAGTTTAGACGCTGCATCGGACCGAGGAGGAACAAGGCCTGCAGCCATGATGATGTCAGAGAGTCTAGTCATGGTAGACTCGACCAGAACCTTTGGGTCGCTGACATGAGTGGGCAAGATGTGGGTACGTGTAAGAGCGCGCCAATGTCCGGATATGGCTTGTCTTTCTGTTCCGCTTTCTGTGTGAGTGAGTAAGGTTGTTCGACATCGATGAATCTCACCTGCTTTCCGCAGCCTCTGATACATTTCCTCGATGAGCGCATCGAGCCTCTGGTCGACGGTCCATGAGGATACAACATGGCGCAGCAAATGTGAGAGGTAACCCTGGAATGCGATCTGGAGGAACAATGCAACGTCTTCAATCTCCTCTACTACCGCTAAATGTTTCACCATAACGCGGCCAATCGTTCCTCGAACGGAATCCCCAACAGAAGCGTGCGCTTTCGCCGTCCGACGGGTTGTCGCACTCTGACGTACGAAGCTCTCCGTCAGATAGTCGGCCATCGCCATAGATGTCTGGTACACCTCCTCATTGAGCTTCTGCAGCTGCTGGGTGATATCTTGGTCCGAGTGTGCGTCCGCTGTGGAGATGAAACGCTGCACGTTGTCCAACTGAGCCTGACACGATCTATATTTGTGGCGCACAGATGCAAGCGCAGACGATTGTTCTTCGGACTTCCGCTGCAAGTTAGTAATGTCAGTCTTCAGTGAACTGATCCGATCTTCCCTCTCTCCCAAAAGCTGAAGCTTCGCTCGGTGTTCCACTCGGAGAGCTTCGTACTCTCTTGAGAGTGTTTCATAACGTTTGTTGGATTCGGTGGTTGGAGAGGCAGAAGATGCCGCGATGGTTTCCAGTGCTTCATCTGAGCGCGAGGGGTTCTCGCGTTCGTGGGGTACCTCTCCGTGCATCTCTCTTTCACAATCACCATGGCAAGAGTCTCCTTCCACATCCGACATCATTCCTGTGTCCTCGGGAGAGTCCTGCAGCACCTGTTCAGATGCGCCGGACAGCTGTTAGGAAGCATTATGAATCGACTTTGCCCCTGCGAAAGTGCTTTTTTATCGTCACCTTGTCTACTCGCTGCATCCTTGGTTCTTCGACTGGAATGTGTTTCTGCATGTCACGATCGACGGTTTCACAGGGTTCGACCTTACGTGTGGTTGTAAAGTTGTATCCATCGCAATGGAAATTTTTTAATATCCTACCGTCATATTTGACTGCATTTCTTCTCTACATCCCGTGCTCGCTGCGCTGATCGCGCGGTGAGGCGAAGACGATGATCGGGTCGTCGGGTTCCATTTCTTGCTGGAAGGCGTCATGACGGTCGCAAGTTCCTCCACTGCACAAGCTGTTATCTGGATGGATGGGTATCCCTGAGAGTTTAAGTTTACAAAGCAGAAAAGTTAAGGGAACTCGGAAATTGCGTATCGCCACGGGAACCATGGGGGGTGGGTTGTGAGGGGAAATCGCCAGTGGAGATTGCGAGGAGAGGTGGGAGCGCATTTGAGAGAGATAAGAAACAGAAGGGGGAGCGGAACTCCGTCTCGCTCTACTTGGTTAACCGTGCCAGTTGGTTGTCACATCTTCTGCGTGCCGGCAGAGGAAACGATGCCTCTGATCACTCCTGGTAGAATTTTGGGACTCTGTTACACGTCCGAGTCAAGTGGTACTTCATGTAAGGCCTTAAGGTGCAAAGGTATGGCACCGGTGTCATGGGAAGTTGTAACTGGGGAATGTAGAGGGGACGAGCGATGTCATTACTGCGTTTGGGAGAGCGCAGATCCTAAGATTACCTAATATATCCAACCATGAGGTTGGCCTTGTGACACCCCGGAACTTGGACAGCTCCATTATTAATATCAGCGCGCAAATGCTCATCGAAAGATTCAAGATTAGTATAAAATCCTATGAACACGAGGCTTCCGTTATCGAGATAATGGGCAGAATTGTTTTGCACTTGCAGCTGTTCCTCGGTATTCACATATAAACCCTTCACGTGTTTGACAGACAGCTTTACTGACACTCTTCTTCTGCGACGCACAGACCATGCTAACCAAAAAGCCATACTACGGCACTCATAAACTCGTCCTTGCGTTCGATATTGGTACGACGTATAGCGGCATCTCGTATTGTATTCTCCGGCCAGGACAAGTACCCGAAGTCCATGGAGTTACTAGGCACAGCTGCACGTTACTTTTCAAATCGATACATCCTGATATTCTTCTAGGTTTCCTGGTCAGGCGGAAGGTCAAGGCAGCGCCAAAGTCCCTTCCATTCTGTACTATGACGCCAGCGGTAACGTCAAAGCTGTTGGGTGCGAGGCACTCAGCATGAACACACTGGACGACGCAGAAGAGCACGGGTGGGAAAAGGCAGAATGGTTGGTCACCGACCATGATATGATACGCGTCCGTTCACTGTTTCCAGGTGGAAACTCCACCTCCGTCCCAAGCATCTTGCGGCTGCCCACATCAAGGATGATGATCTACCCCCACTCCCATCTGGAAAGTCTGCAGTCGATATCCTGACGGATTTTATCAAGTATCTCTTTAAAAGCGCCAGGACACATATCGAGGCACGTCATATGGGGCTTGACTGGGGATCGATAGAAAACTCCGTCGAGTTCGTTTTCTCACACCCAAACGGCTGGGAAGGTGCACAGCAGGAAAAATACCGTAATGCAATCGAAGACGCCGGTCTCATCCCACGCACGCGCGAGGGACAATTGAAGGTCCATATGGTAACCGAAGGCGAAGCGAGCTTGCATTATTGTATTTCAGACCTACCTGAGAAACCTGCTGACTCCGAGCCCCAAGCAATTGTCATCATTGATGCCGGTGGAGGGACCATTGATTTGAGTGCATATTCTGTGACCTTCAACCCCGTCGTCTGTGAAGAGATTGCCCCAGCTGAGTGTATGCGCCTCAGTCTGACAGCCTTCACGTTCTTATTCATTTTTCTTTCAAGGTCGCCTGCAGGGTTCGGTGTTCGTCACGCGTCGTGCATCAACTCTGTTGAAAAGTAGTCGTCATCTCCTTTGTATTATCTCCCAGCTGACGAGCCGGATAAACACTAACTGCAGGAAAGCTTGAAGGCTCGCCTCACAATGAAGAGATAGAAGAGCTTACACGCAGATTCGATGAAACAACAAAACTCAGTATTCACGGTCCCGACGAAGCAGCTTACCTCACGATCGGTGGTCTTCGTTACAATAATCCACAATTTAACATTAAACGTGGAGCATTGAGGTTGTCAGGGTAAGCTTACGTCCTAAATTGTCTTAGCGTGGTCCGATTTTGTGTCTTCCAGGGAAGAGGCCACAAGCCTGTTTGATGAATCCATCAAAGCCATTATTGACGCATTCGATCAACAACGCAAGGCTTTCGCTACGAGACTCACTGTAAGTCACACCCTCTGCGATCGAATCATGAAATTAAGTAAGTTGCATTTTCTTAGATGGCATTCCTCGTAGGGGGGTTGGGTGCGAACAATTTCGTCTGGAGCCGCCTTCAGTCGCATTTCAGGGAGCAGGGCATTGATGTATGCCGTCCAGACAATGATATGTATGAATTTTCCTCGGCGGGTTCTCAGGGTTCGTTGACGCGTTTCAGAAACAAGGCGGTTGCCAACGGGGCTGTAATATTCCATCTCGATCGCGTTGTCAAATCACGAGTTGCTCGTGCCACATACGGCGTTCCATATTCACCGTGGGTTGACGAATGTGACCCGGAACATCGTCGTCGTCGGCACCAATGGCGCAAAGGTGTATCGGGCCGTTATCAGATTGACGGGGGATTTTGTCCAATTCTTCTCAAAGTCACTATCTTGAAAGTTGGTCGCTTCGTAAATACTAACATAATATCGTCTGTAGGGCGATCAAGTCGACGAGCAGAAAGAGATTCGCTACTCATTCTGCTTTATGAACAGACATCAGGCAGAGTTTGGTGGCGAGCAAATGAACATCATGTGCTACCGCGGAAAGTTACCCAATCCGCGATGGCTTGATGAGGATCCATGTGAGTTCTTCCCTGCATCCTGTGTTCTATTCCGATGTAACTCTTTTCAGCGTTTTTCGCTAGTCTTGGCACAATTCAGGCGAATTTGAGCAAGGTAGCAAACAATCAAGTTGCACAGAGGGGGATTTCAGGCGAGATCTACTACCAAGTCGACTTCGATGTGGTTGCATTCTTCGGGTCCACGGAATTAACAGCACAAATGGCATGGAAGCATTACGTGAGTTGTGAACTAAATTTTGATCCATTTCTCTGATGGTCACCGTATTTCCAGGGGATCGAAGAGCGGTGTGTACGAGTACACTAAATTTCTCACATGATCTCACATAGACCCAGAACGCCAGCGACGATCGCCTATTATGATAACTGAAGTTGAAGGATTTGCAAGATGAAAACGTTATCAAAGCCCGTGGGACTTGGTGTTAGCGCATGTCAGCCGTGGCTACGTTACAAGGCCCCTAGTACCAGTAGTTTGATGATGTTCGTGATACACTTGATTGAATGGCTCAGGACACCATCATGTCTACCTTCTGTCTGCAACGGTTTCGCGAAACGTGTCCCTGATCACCCCAATGGTCTGCATGCCGCTGGGCGGTTTACTCGAGACACAGTCAAAGTACATACAATGATCTCGGGATTCTCGGAGTTGATGGAATTCTGGTTCAAGTTGTTTGGGCATTACAGACTCGACGTTGAAACGACTAGTTGACTCTTCTATCGAACCAACCACAGGCTGGGGGTGAGTATTTCGATAAGATCCAGAGATTTGGATGCTGTGTAGACCCGGTCGAGAGTTCATCTCTTCCTTCCCTCAACTGCCTACTACCTCCGTCTCAGACGCAGAGGGTCCCCCGTCCATCCGTCGAAGGGCGAGGCGGTACCCACATCCCCTTGCTATAGGACTCCCCAGAGAGGAACAGTCAAACATAACGAACAACACGATGAAAGGGTCAAACGAATCAAAAACAGTGATCGTGGGATAAGAAATGACAATTCGGTGTACCATCCAACTTCTAATAAAGTGAACAAGATACCCTGGACGAACCCCCCAAAAAATGCAAGGTCAAATGGTGTCGAGCGTCTATACGCTATAGATGGTGATGAACGTGATTAGGAGATACCTTGCCACCGGTAGAAGTATCATTAGTAGTGGTAAGCAAGTACGTGTGGTCCCTCAATGGTAAAACGTTTCTATGAGGAGTGAGAGGACGAGCAATTATGAATAAACGTCAAGGTATGACCATGTCCAAAGAATTAAAGGATATCCAGGGTACGTATCTTGTCCATAAGGTAGTGCGGGGTAACTTCCTTTCGGATGCGTACGACGATCGGATTGTCCGTCGCAACCCGCTTGTATTCTCGGGACGAATGTGGTGCGAGAAGCAATGCTCCAAAAGGCTGTCTGAGACGAACAAACATGCGTAATGCACGAGTGGCCTTGTCGATGGGAGAGGGGAGCTGCAACGGTTGGACGACAGCTTGAGACGGTAACGAGATCGATAGAGTCTTGATAATGATGGGGGGCTCGCTAGCCCAGGAGACGCGTGGCGAGAATAACTCTACGTCATCGGCAATCATGTCTTCGTGTGGGAGGACGGGATCGAAGAGACTCTGAAGCCAGGGATGCACGAGTACCAGATTAGTCAGGCCGCCCAGGTCGTCCGACGTCCTAATTTCGACCTCCCCGAGTGCAGATGCCGTGGCACGGTAAACGCGCACAGTGGGGTCGTCTCTGGTGGCGAATGGCCCGCTAACCGTTCTCAGTAGAAACACGATGCACGACAAGCTCAGGCGGCGACTGACGAGGCGAGACGTGGGAAGAATGACAAGCCGATCGTATAGCTCTACAGCGGAATCTTGGATCGGATTCGTCTCCAGTTTGGAAAGCAGTGTTTCCATCTCGGTATCTGGGATGGGGGATGGCAGGTGAGGTGACAATGATTCGCGGTAAACGGTAATCTCCGCAGGGAGGCAGCTATTATAGTCCGATGCCTTTCCCGTCCAAGCCAAGATCGCGGCGTCCCCAGAACGAGTGAGGACCTCCTGTAAGAGACGACCCAGCGCACGCCGTTGCCCTTCACCGTACGTGACTGGGATAGAAACATCAAAGATGCCGAATAACGAGTAAGCAATGTCTTCCTGCTTTGTAGCATGGCGGGTTGAAGCAAGGCGAAGCTTTTCCCGGACGTTTTCCGACCCAGGACGCAAGGAGAGCAGTTCCTTTACGTCGATGCCAGTCGCCCGTGCCATCTCTTGCATAACAATAGGGGATTCCTTGTGGTTAAATAGATCCTCGTGAGGGAGATAAGGTTTCCAGTCCTCCGTATAGAACCGAATGACCTTGGATGCAAAGAATTCTTGGAGGGTCCAAGCACGAGTATTCCACAGGCTTTCCTCCAAGGCTCCGAGCTCCGAGCCGGAGGATACACCCTTGAGATGAATGACGGTTAGGGAAGATTCGTGATACCATTGGAACATCGAAGTAAGGGATTCTTGTAATGCAGCGCCATCTGTCTTGTTAATGCAGCAGGTGTCGCTCCACGCCCATCGGAAGCCCGCTTCACGAACTATCGTGCAGAACATTAACAACTTCATGAGCTTCGGTGACCCTGCGAGGTCGTGTATTGATCCATGAATGATGTCATGATAAAGAGGCTCGTCTCCGTCCCACGTGTGTGAAAACGTGGCATATCGGAAGAATTCTTGCACTGCCTGATTGATAGCAGCATGATCGAATTGCAACACCATCGATGAGACAAGTTGTTTGAACTTGGCATCCTCCTCAAACACACGCATTCGCTGTTGCTCATCACAGAGGTGACCATTCTCGGTGTCGATGAGGATCAGCGGGAAATCACGTTGAATGTGCTTGGCAGAGCTGAGAATGGCTGCTACTGTCTGCGACGGGTTCACATAGTGGCTGTGCAATTCTGTCAAAGGACTAAGTCGTAATAGGCTCCACGTAACACGAAAGATACTTACCACGAGTATGAAGACCAGGTGATTGTTCAAGCTTCGAAGGCATCTCGTCCAGCGTTCTAATTGCTTCGTCGTAACGACCAGCACCATGCAGCGCTGCATGTTTCGATTCATAGCCCCAAGGATCTGATGGATCAAGTGCGATTGCCTAAATAATGTCATTGGTGCTCATCACGGATCAGAGACCGGCCAGACATACAGCATTTGCATCATCGAGCGCGGCTTCCCAGTTGCCCATCGCCCTGTGTACTTTGCTTCGCTTTATCAGCACGGCCGTCGATAATGGATCCAGAGTCAATAATGAAGAATAGTAGGCAGATGCATCTTCATGTGCAGCGGAATCCATGGCTACATCCCCTAGTTGATTCAGCTTGCCTACACATCGCTGCCTGAACTCTGTCACACGACTTCAATGAAACTGAAGCGAAAGACACGCATGGCCACCCTCACCGGTGACCCATTGCATATCCTCCTTTGACTTTGTCGCCGAGCTGAGGTCCACCTCAAGGAATGATGCTACTGCACCTCCTGTGAGACCAGCGGCAAACAGCGCTTCACTTTTCTTCTGGTAAAATTTAAATCTAAGAAAATCAAAATTCCACCCTGTGATCTTCGCAGGCAATCAATATTTGTACGTGTACTAAAGATCGTGGAATGGCCCATACCAGCGAGACAGTCAGCAACTCTGGAAGTTGAGAGAATTCTCCAGGTTCTGTTACGGATGCTAAGAGCTGTATTGCTTGTCCATAATCGTGTGACTCGATTGCAGCTTCCGCTAGGATAACAGACATGTGTGTCTGCATATATTATGAACAGGGTGCTTTCGCGGTGGCACAACAAATACCTGGACAGCGTAATAGTGGGTTGCTGTATCGGAGAGGGATTTGGTCAAGTCAGTTATACGACCGATGGCGTAGCGATGACGTCCGGTAAGGAAGAGGATGACTGACTGAAACAGAATGGTGAATCATGAGACGTAAGCACCATCTATATGTCCTGCATACCTTGACCAGCAAAAGGTAGTTTACTTGTTCTGAAGCGCAGTAACTGAAGGCAAGGTCAAACGCCTGCATGGAATCTTCGTGTCTGTCCTGACCACTGAGGGCGACACTTTTCGCGATGCATCCTATAACCGATGGCTGGACATCAATCGACTAGAAACAAACATGTTTGAATGTTGTGCGCCAAGAGAGTACAACACGTTACCATCTCAGCATCAAGCAGCGCATTACTCCAGTTTCCCAAACGCGCTTGGACGAGGGCACGATTGGCACATGCATGATGAGACTTTCCATTCAACACGACGTCATGTGATAGTACTTCCAAGGCAGAACCCAGGTTCCCCTGCAACCATAACTCCTGCACCACACCGTTAAGATGCATGAACTGTTGGAAGAGATGGGTACAACAATTAGATACGCATCAACCTGATGCTCGAAATAGTTACCACGCCATCCTGGTGCTCAATACGAAAGAAGTCTATCAGTTACTGAAATAGTCATGAGAGGGTGTACTTACTTTATCGGTGTTCCCAGGAGCGTCGCCAGGAAGACTCCAGATGGAAATTCTATCTTCTCCCCCGGTCACAAGATGATGGCTATCAGGTGAGACGGCGATGGTACACGCATGGTAACCAAGTTCGTGTGTGGTGGAGCTCCACATATGGGTAGTGTGATTCCACAAGCGTAATATATGCTTGTCGAGGCCAACTAAGGACTTGCGATTGCGCGAAACGGCGAGGTGTGCTTTCGTAGTTGTATCACCATTTCGAGGAAGTTCCACAAGTATTGATCCTGAAAGGGCATCAACCCAACGTTGCGTGGAGCGGGTTGAGGCGAAGATTCGGTCATCGTGCCACCAAACAAGGGATTCTGGAAAGAAGCCGGGAACCTCGACAAGCAGCTCTCCATCGCGACTATCCCAGATGCGCAGACAGTCATTGGCGCCGGCGGTAGCGAGGTGGTCGCCGTCGGGCGAAAATGCGACGCATTCTACACGGTTATTGTGTTTCAACGGGCCAACGAGTCGATGACCAGTCGTGAAACTCCAGATATTCACAACGTAATCGCTTGACGCGCTTGCGAATCTGGTCGAACCCGGTGAGACATCCAGCGCATTGACCCAGGTTTCGTTAGCCAGTCTTGACTCGAAAGCCCTTCTTTGTGTCTTCGCATCCCAAACTGTGATTTTGCAGTCCAATCCACCGCTAATGATCCACTTTCCGTCACTAGAGATACCAGTGACGAGGACCGAACCATCTGCGTTCATCGACGTTCCTATCTTCCCACCAGCGATATGCCATTGATGAATGGTCCCGTCATTGCAGCCTGTCACTATATAGTTCCCGTCGGGTGAAAAAGCAACCGAGTTTACCCCGCTATCATGAACAATTTCCAGCGGTTTCGAGGAATCTTGGCGTAGTGCGTCAGGCCCGGCGTTAGTCGGAGTAGTGGGAGTATCTACACACCAGTTCGGGACCCCATCCGCTAACCAGGAACCAATGCGCCAAAGCGAGACGGTAATCGAATTTTGTGACGCTGGGTGGAGGGGGCCGGACGAAGGAAAAAAAGACCTTTGCGTGGTTATTAAACTTCTGCCCATGGTGGCAGGATGCTGTGAAGCTAAGCGCCTTTTGAACCACTGCATATACCTGTAAATCGTCCCAGGTCCAACTGTTACATAAATATCACACTGCAGCGCTCGCTCATCTACCGAGGTCAAATAAGGTCCAGGCAAAGATACTTGGTGTACAACATACACAACGTGATGGAGGGTTTGGACACCTTCCGGTAATCAAAGATCGTGCCAGATTGGTTCGCACGATAGTAATCAGATAGGCCATCACTCACCGCAGGGGTTCAAGCCAAAAGTAGACTGCTCCGATCCCAGAATGATGATATCCAGCCAATCACAATGTTGCTGGCGGTGATATGTACACGGTTATGGTGGCCACGTCATCCGAGTCACCGATGCCCTTTCAGTCCATTGGTTTCTTCGCGATCTATTATCATCGTATCAGTGAATGAAAGAATCAAGTTTTCAAGGTAACCCTAACTTTTTGATGTTATCGTATGTGCAATGTTCGAATGAATACGAGAATCTTGAATTGGCTGCGGTCCAGTCTTGGACTCGACTAACGGTGAACGCCAATTGGCAGCAAAATTGTGTCAAAATTATATAATCTATGACATTCCTTTTATAGACAAAACGGTTAATAATACATGCCAAAAAAACTTAGAGTGTGATTACATAATCCCCTTCAGACCTTGTCCAACGCGCTACCGACAACTCCTCCGAGCTCGCATCAGCGACGGGGACAACGCCGACTGCCGTTCCTTGTAGCGCTACTTTTCCTTCAACGCCCAACATGTCATCACAGCTAACCGCAAGACGAATTGTTATCAATGGTGAGTACTTTGTCGCAAGGAGAGCAGGTACTTTCTCGTCCGGATCGCTAACACACTCATTCTTACAGTCGCACTGCTGATAGTGTCGCAAGTGCGTAGAAAGCAAACTCGTGGTTCCGGTTACGAATACTGATTTAATTTGTGCTGTTTGGGGTATCTCCTGAAGGTTGCTGCACATTATGCTTACCGTGTGTGTATACCGTTCACCCTCGCTGGTTGGTTTCTTTCATATTGACGTATTCTGGATGTCCCTTTTCACCCTGCATACGGTCTGTTCGTAGTGGTTCATCGGTCAGCAGCCAGTGGATAAGAAGACAGAAAAGCATCGCGCACAAATATTAGCCAAGTTGGGGAAGAAAGGACTGAAACTCGACGAATACGAACGTGCGCAGCTCCATCGTTTCTCCCATACCCTTACTAAATGATGTCTCAAGTGTCCATATCCAAAGAGGTTGTATGCCCTGATGATATCCAAGTACGCTTTGAGGGTAAGCACTGATTTGTCCCTTCGTAACCACCTACGCGACGTAATCAAGGATGCTAACTTCGTTGCAGACATTGGCGGCCTCGACACCATCATCGCTTCTCTCCGTGAATCCGTCATATACCCGTTAATGTATCCCCACATTTTCACTTCCTCCTCCTCTCTCCTCAGTGCACCGAAGGGTGTTCTTCTTTATGGACCCCCGGGGTGCGGTAAAACCATGCTCGCGCGTGCCCTTGCCAAGGAATCAGGAGCCACGTTCATCAATATTCCTGCCTCGGTCCTCACGAACAAATGGTTCGGAGAGTCAAATAAGCTCGTCGCTGGGCTGTTCAGTCTCGCTAGAAAGATGCAACCAACAATCATCTTTGTAGATGAGATAGATACATTTTTGAGGGAGCGGAGAACGGATGATCACGAGGTGATGAGTATGATAAAGGCTGAGTTCATGACGCACGTCGCCATTTTTCTTCGCACTGCATATTCGCTGATGCACGGATATCACAGATCGTGGGATGGCTTGATGTCGGGGGAGGATCGAATAATGGTTCTGGGAGCAACAAACCGTCCCATGGACATTGATCCTGCTATCTTGCGCCGCATGCCGAAACGATTTGCTGTTGCTCTGCCCAACGCAGAGCAACGATTCAAGATATTGTCTTTGGTATGGCCTTCTTTACGATCTGGTCATCCTATCGAGCCTAACCTTCGAGATATATAGATGCTAAAAGACACCAAGCTTGATCCCTCTTTGACTCTTGAAGTCCTTGCAGCTAAGACCACTGGCTTCTCCGGCTCCGACTTGCGTGAACTCTGTCGGAGCGCTGCAATGGTACCTGTGCGTGAGTGCATGCGAGAGATGGCGCATGACGAGGAAGCAATCAAGAGAGTGGGGCAAGAGGTGAGTTGAGTCGTCTACTGTTCTGTGTCGTTCGTCTTCGCTCATCCTCTCATCCAGGGATTCACCATGCGCTCATTGTCGCTGAGCGATTTCTACGATGCCGAGGGTTCGACATTGACGCTCACCGAGCCTGATCCAGAGGATGAACCACTCCCGCTTGTCACTACATTGACTGAGGGCAGCCAACAGGTAGAGTCCAAGGAGGGTACATCTACCAGTGTAGACGATGGCGCTACGCCAGACGTACCGAGCGACGGGGTGGATCTTGAGAGTCGGTGATCTGTCCCGCCTATGTCCAGCCGTGTCGGGGGTGTTTGACTAGAACGCAATCACACTTAGCGTAAGCCTTCCAACTAATAGATCTGCTTGGATCACCGCTCTAAACTGCACGATGATATGGTATCGGTGCTGCTCTACTACGATGACAACAGATTTAGCGTTCTATTGACCCGAAAGACGCACTCAGCCTAAGCGAGTGTCGAGAGATTGGAGCAACATATGACTTCGAATACTCATGCAAAGAGTACGGCGGGGTTAAAAAGATTTGGATGCACAGGGGATTGAACCCTGGACCTCATACACATTCGCTGGTTACCCAGCGGTTGCAAAGCATGCGCGCTACCACTGCGCTATGCACCCCTCTGGGTCATCACGACAATTTGTCATTCTCCTGCAGATAACCCAATCCATCAGAGCTTGCTGCGTTCTCTCTTCTCAAATTTCTGAAAGACGTTTGCGTTTCATTTCCTTTGTCAACATTACGTTCCGCAGCCGGAAATCCCGGAAGACGAGTTGTACGGTCCAAAGCCATACGACGTCAATTCCCTCAGTATTATCCACAAACAAGGCGCCTTGTTCCATTCGTCCCGTAGATTCACGCCGCTACGTACGTTGACAGTGTCCGTGGACATGAATCCACGTTTGAGCACATATCCGACACTCTAGAACATCCATCCGATTTCCTTCAATTCGTCGAAACCATTCGACGGGATAACTCTGCTATCCTGTTCGTAGCGATCGATAGAACACGTCCAGATCCCAACTACCCCAACTGGGAGGGCTCGTTGGCGGGCTTGTTCGGGCTTTTGGAGACCAACACACCTCGGAGGATGCTCGTGGCAGAGATTAGTCCCGCGATGTCCTTGCTGCCTTTCAGTGAACGCACGTCGGTTTGCATGCCGTTGGAATATCTGCAACGCGGATGGGATTTAAGTTAGAGGGCGTTTTCAGAGGGAAATACGTGCTACGAGCGGTTGAGGGATACGGGGGCAGGGATGCAGGAGGTGGGTTGCTACACAGAGACAGTAATAAGTTGGCATTGTACTGGGACGAATAATGTGAAGGAACTTGTGGAGCGTACGTTGGAAGTATAGCCTGTAGTCAAGGGATACTTGATACATTCTGGTGATCACGGTGCGACTACTATATAGGGTGAAACTTCGAAGCCTCCGAGATGTGACGTTTGTCATCCGACTCCGAGTCACATCAAACATGCGTTTGAACGGTCAAGAAACAGCACATTATTCTCCAGTGGTGCAGCAACGCCGCCACCGTTGTAACGACTGCGCAGCGAACTGTTCGGATTCTGACAGCTGGCTTGGTAGGTCACGTAACAGCTTCACTGGCAACTCGTACCTGTTTCTGGTGCACGTCCGCATGGTTCAAACTTCGCTTACGCGTATCTTTGGTGACCAGACAGTCTACACTAATGCGTGGCTTTAGCAACGTTTTATCCACACCGCACATTTATCCACACCGCACACAGAGAGCGGTGAGTAATTATTTCTTCAGGAACGTCTGCATGACATGCACGAACTGGTTGAGCGTGACATTTTGGCGCTTGGAGGTTTGCAGCTTGCCTTCTGTTCCCCGTGATGCATTGTGCATCTTTCGAGAGCATCCAAAGAGCAACCAAATCATCCGAAGATGAGACAAAGAGCGTCCGGGTGTTCAAAGATTTACCCCATTCGATTATATTAATTAGCGTGATCATGCGTGTCACGCTTGCGACGATATCTCGGTGTCTGAGGACGGATGGTACTGCGTGGTACATCATTTATATTGTGTTTGTTTCTCAGGAGTAGTCACTGCCAGGCATATAAGGCGCAGCACCCTGCGATACTGGACTGTAAAAACTGACCAACCCACGCCAAAAGCAGAGCCATGAAGGCTGTCCACGCTCTCGGATTCATCGGGTTTACTGCATTCTCTGTTCGCGGGCAAGCTGGTCTCTATGCACAATGTGAGCGGCTCGCTGGCTACTCCCACTTGTGACACGTAATCCTAACCACTTTGATCAGGTGGCGGTCATGTAAATCGTCAATTTGTTGCTTACGATCTTTGACGACTCCTTTCGCAGGGCTGGACTGGACCCACCACATGCGATAACGGTGCAGTTTGCAACTACACGAATGACTGTAAGTCGAAAATTGACGTGCTGGCCGGATGCGATCTATCTGCTAAACCGTACGTGCCAAATTGATTCGAATTCAGACTATTCGCAATGCCTCCCGGCGAGTGCAACAACCACAAGCACGGCAAGTACGGCAAGCACGTGTGGTGCGAGTCGCCCTGCATCCGCAGGTAAATTGAAATATGCTGGTGTGAACATTGCTGGGTTTGGTGAGCATATTTTTCTTTACACAGCACTTCTGGATATTCACAACTTACATAGACTTTGGAACGGACAACAACGGTGACAGTGAGGTTGATCTCCGCTATTATGATCATCAAGCTTAACAGCAATTGATCAGGCAGCGCAAGCTCTGCATACCCACCATTACCCCAATACTATGGTGCCGACGGCCCGGCTCAGATGGCCCACTTTGTGAAGAACGACAAATACAACATCTTCCGTCTTCCCGTCTCATGGCAATGCTTGACCGGTAACGTCGGCACCGGCACCCTTAGCCAAACCTACTTTGCAGAGTACGATACGTTGGTTCAAGCGTGCTTGGCTACTGGCGCCAGCTGTATTATCGATATCCACAACTACGCCAGGTTCTATGGCGCAGTATGTATCCATGGCCGTGCTCAGACGATCACTGTTTAATGTGATCTTACTTTAGATCATTGGTCAAGGCGGGCCTTCCAATGAAGTTTTTGCTTCTCTTTGGAGCTCGCTGGCGAGCCACTACGCCAAAGAGAGCAGAGTCATCTTTGGGATGTGAGTGGTCTGCTTCTCCCAGTGGAGTCCAACTAAATGGTAATTAGAATGAATGAACCGCACGACCTCCCTAGTGTAAGTGTGCTAGAACCTCTAGCGTTGTGTGTGCAATGAAACCTGATGTTCATCTCTTCCGATAGATCACATTATGGGCTCAGACAGTTCAGGTACATCTTTCAGTCATCACTTGTGCAAAGTACACTAATCTAAATCCTAAGGCTGCCGTTACTGCCATCCGTAACGCCGGTGCTTCCACCCAAATGATCCTCCTGCCTGGTGACAACTACAGCTCCGCCAAAACCTTTGTTTCTAGCGGTTGCGCAGACGCACTTTCCGTCGTTACCAATCCAGACGGAAGCCACACCAACCTAGTCTTCGATGTGCACAAGTATCTCGACTCTGACAGCTCGTGAGTGTCTCGTATGCCACGAAGCAAAATAACGCGCTGATTCCCGTGCATCACCTTTTCACAGCGGAACGAGCGACACTTGCGTCACAAACAACATCGCAGAGGCATGGGAACCACTTTCACAGTGGCTACGTTGCAAAGGACGTCAAGCACTCACCACCGAGACGGGTGGAGGGAACACTGCCTCATGTGAGGAATACATGTGCCAACAAGTCCAATACATGGCTGAAAACTCGGACGGTGCGTATGCTCGTCGTACGCTGTCTGCGTCACGTCCACTGATGGATACCCGGTCCCTTGACAGTCATCCTCGGATATATTGGCTGGTCAGCTGGCAATTTTGCGTCGACATATGTCCTCAGCGAGACGCCCAGTGAAAATGGCGAGACTTGGATCGACCAGCCGCTCGTCGCGAAGTGTATGGCACCTTCTGTCAACAATCTCCTTGCTTGAGGCAAATGCGATGCAGAGCTGAAGGGGGGGAACGTAGCGGTCTCTAACCTAGCACTGTTGACGCAGTGTCCCACATGGTTGCATGCTAAATAGATGGATTTGCATGCGGCTTGGTGGCCTATACACTTAGCAGCCCCGCTGCTAATATGACATCCTCGATCTCCGTGGTAACGACGATGACACTGACCAGTCCCTGATCAGGGAACAATCTCGTTTTCTATCCCAATACTTTAACTAACATTTTAGGCACACATGTGATAGCCTATCATACACCCTCTTCACAATGGATTCGCCAAGACCACGTTGCTATCTTCTCGGCACGATACGTGGCCGTCGTCAGCGCTTGCGGCACCAATAAGAATGCCAACATCGTCTCATTAATCGTGTTGTCCGGGGGCCAGTACAAGTCCTTACCTTCTCCGACGTTTGGATCGAGGTTGGCGATGAAACGGGCGAGGTAAGAAACCCCATTCAAGCCATTGACGATGTTCAACACGTCAGAAGAGTGGAACTGGCATTCACGGCGTGCAACGAACGAACAAGCAAGAGAACAGATGGTGTCTAACTTACAGAACCGAGGAAGGGGAGGAATTTTAAGCGTTTAATCCAGTGACTTTTGGAAATAGCATGTATCGACCAACCTACACTTTTGGTCGCGGTTCTATTCCTCCCGGAATAACGTCCAAAACTGCACTTGATATGAACGTGCCCTTGGGGACTGTATTATAGCGTTCAATAACGCATCGTAGTAGGGTTCTCCATGGGTAATGTCGCATACGGAAATCGGTGCTTCGCCTTGCATAAATACAACTCGAGGAAGACCTCCACATTCCTGTGTCATTTGAATGTTCAATAACGCCAGAACGTACTACGTGTTGCTCCCACCAGCTCGGAGAGATCCGCTCTTCGAAATCTTTGCTTAGTGAGACGTGTATGAAGGGTGATATCATGATGGATTCGGAACACACCCGGGCCACAACTACAGCCTGAGGTAACTTCAAGTTGGATTTTGACGTTGCATTAGCAGGAGTGACTACATTCAGCGTCAGACCTATATCACGGGATCAGTAAAAGTCCATCAGCTGGGCAGACGATGTGAGTGGTAAACACATAGTCACTTCTGCGGAAGGGGATAATGTTTTGGTCAAATATGACATTACCTCGGCTGACCGACCGACCTCGGTAGCCGAAAGCGTAAGATTTTCACGCTGTTTTGGAGCCACCATCAGTCAGAAAGCCCAAGTTTCGGGTCGTTGACATAGTAAGGCACGAGCAAAGCTTCCCCGTCCTTTCTCCTACGCTACCTCCTTCCTGGCTACCTCACCCAGAGCTGCGCTCCTCGCCGTTTCGTTCCCAATTCCTCTCTGTCCTTACTCGTACACCTTCCTTTCACCCCTCAGACCTGCCCTGTGGGCTTGAGCTGCCATGGTTGACCCCAATTTCGAAGAACTGCCGAATTACCGGGGCGACGAATTCGCCGTCATTCGCAAAGGTTTGCGTCTCGGGTACGGAGAGAACGACGACCAAGTTATCGAGCGCCTGATTGCAGCTGGGCAAGCGGAAAGAGCAACCAGAATTGCAGCTTGGAACGAGCGTAGGAAAGCCGAAGAAGCAGGAATGGGAAGACGACTGCAGCTAGAAGAGGAAGAGCGATATGCCGAAAAGAAGAAGGGGCCCAAGATGAATGTGTTTACCCCCGGCTCATCGGTTCCTAATGTGCTCTCCCTTCCGCCCTCCCAGTACGCTCTTCGGAAACTGGATTCGTTCGACTACGTGGAGCTTTGGTACTTCTCTCTACCGGGGCGTAGGCTGAACGCAGTAAACAAATCGCAGGCAGATGACACCTCTGTCCGCGCTTCTAAGAACGCGCTCCCCGACCACGAGCTATCTTTCTCTGACTTCCTCACAGCCAAGAACTGCTTCCTCCAGTTTGCCAAGAAGGCTAACTGGCCAACGGCCCACCTGGACGCCCTGGCCAAATTTTTTTGGTCCCTCGAGACTCACCCTCTTCTCCAGCTGTCGCTTGGTGAAAAAATCATCCTCACGTACGCCGCGCGTGTCCGCCAGGACTGGCACAGAGAGCTCGAGGCGGAAAGAGGCTACAACATCTCCATCATCAACAGTCAACTCATGAACTCCATCTCGTTTGAAGTCACGGCTCTTGAAGACCAGCAGATTATGTCCCGGGTACGTCCTTTTATTTCGTACGGTTAAGTTCCTAATATTATTCCTTCCCGCCGCCTCCTGACCCCAATGCATAATTATGTTAACCCGAAACCGCACACTGGTCCTATGCACACCGCTCCCACACATACAATCGCGTCTTCATCGCAACCGCACCACATCTTGCATCCCATTGCAATCGCGCCTGCCCATGTCCCTTCCGCACACACCCTGTGCGTCGAAACCCCAGATGCTTGAATTCCTCGACAGAGGCGAGTCATCCCGCAATCGCCAGCGTTATAGCGACACGTCCCACCAGGCATGCGATAATACCCGCTTTCGCCGCAGACGCAACCGCAACCCCCGCTCGATCTCCCCGAGGCCCTCCCGTTCTCATCGCTCCAGAGAGCGATCCCCGAATAACCAGCGGGGTCAACGGCTATCCTCCCTCTCTCCCCCTCGCTCCCCGTCCCCAAAGTCAAAGCCGCGAGGCCCCAAAGGCAAAATTGGCAGGTCTGCCTGCCCTAACTGTCTCGGGCGATTTCCGCACGACATTCACAACTGCATCCTCGAGTTGCTATGGGACGGATCCCAAGCCAGATGCTTTAAAGACGCCGATGGAACCCTCATCAACCCCGAGGGTCAACACGTTTGCACTCAGTGGCAACGCCCCTTCGGCTGCCGTCTCAAGCACTCTTCGACCCTCCACGAATGCTCTGGATGTGGCAACCCCAATCACGGAGCTCAAATGTGCCCTAGAGCGCAGAAGCTTTAAAGCTCTGACACCATCCTTGGGAGCAATCCCTCCAATCATCCGGTTCGATACACAGATACCCGTGCATACATGACGGACTTCGCTATGGTTTCACTTTCACCATTAGCCTTACTAATCTCCATCCCGGAGCGTGCCGATGTCTTTAAGGAGATAGTAAATAAAGAATTAATGACAGCTCGGTACATAGGTCCCCTTAGTAGAGTGGAAGGAGCCTTTGGCTGCTCCGTCATTCCTCGTCCCCAAGCCATGCAACTTCCGTCCCCTACTCTCGTGCCCCAATTAGGAGGCCCTGCCCGCTATGGCACATTCCACATTGTTTCCCTTCTCACACCCCCTGGATCCCAGGTGGCAGTTAGGGATGTGGCCGAAGCTTGCCGGACAGTCCTTTGCATCCATCACAATAGTCTTCCCTCGTAGTACGCCTATCTGAAGACAAGTTTGCTATAGACACATTGTTTTGGTTCTGCATCACTGGAGCTGAGGACTATGCTCACGTGACCACAAAGTAAACGACGTCGGAGCCCGAAAAAATGTCACCGCACTCAGACTTGAAGCTAGTAAAAGGCCAGCCTATCAACAAAACGAAGTCGGGGAATGTCAAATGGAGGGGGAGTAGCCGCTTTGCCCATAGCGCGATATCCTTGTTCTTGTCGGTATCTTTCAGGTCGACTTGGGAATGGACCTGATCTTCTCCCATCAGCTTGACAATGTTTTTACTACCTCGAGGGACCAAACTCGACTACGTGGTATGCCGTTTCAATACTCACAATCATTCTGTCAGACATTCCCGATGATTAGCGGGAACGCGGAAGTGTCAACATTGTTGATTTCGGGCTATCGACCTGAGGGGTCGACCATACGCTGGAATAATGCACGAAAGCGAGCACGAAAACGAACACGAAGAAGAAGCATCACAGCTGTTGTCGATGACACAGTGATATGTATTCGGTTGGCTGGGTCTGTGGTTCCCCCTACAATTTGAACCGTACGATCCAATGCATATGCGGCCTTGAGAGGGATTGCGCCGATGAGGCCTAACGGTGCGCTGGTCATGGATTCTCGATGGACATTCATTCAACGGTGATGGTCAACCGTCGAGGTTGCTCGAACACTGATCCGTCGTGCCAAAAGACTGTCAATTTCATCAACAATCCGCGTGCGGATACCGTCGTAGCGACCTGGGACATCAAGGTACATTCTTTTACCGCATATATACTTGCTCGTGGTGTTTGTGATGGTTACGGATCAATTGATTGCCGCCCATGAACGGACGGAGCTATGGATTTTCGTTTTTCCTTCCAGCATCTCTATCGCGGATTACATATGATGACTAGGGGCGTTGCGGCGACGTTCCTCGCTCCATCACCGCAACCCAGGCCAGTCTCCGAGTCTAACTTAACGCTATCGTATACCTATTGTCCCAGGACATGCATCAAGTATACTCCTTCAGCCTCTACAGTGTTTGTGTAAGTCGTTCATACGGATGTGCTTGAAGTAAAGACACTGACAATTACATTGCGTTTCATCATTGTACTGTGGTAGATACGGTTGTCATGTTTTTCCCATTATCCCGCGCCATATCCGTTCTTTCTCCGCGTCTTACATCACTCGATTCCACGCCTGTGCGTCTGCCTTTGGTTACATTCTTTGAGTATCCAATTAATCAGCTCTGCCCCCTAAGTATTGTGTAAAAGGTCAACGCAATTTCCTTGCCGCTCCAATGCCTGTTAACCATATCAAATGATGACGGGAAGGCTCGTGATGCAGTTCCTGACCATGTCCAGAGTCTGAATTCAATCTTTAGGATTGTCGGTGGCTGCGGTGAAATTTCTTGCCGCGAAATGAACGTGTTGCTGACTTGCTACGATAGGGCGGATTTCCATAACCTGACTCGTTAAACCTCGGACAACCTGTTAGATTTCCTCGTTCATATCCGCTGACAGGTGGCTGGTCCTTTCTTGGTCTTGTAGAGTGCATGTGCCAGGTTCCAACGCCGTAAATCTGATTGAAAAAATTGTCGCCGTACCTCCCGGCAGCACCGAGCCTGGATGGCAATAGGTACACGGCCGCATGGGACCCTGGAATGGGTCGTGGTCGTGGCTTCTTGCCAAGGACATTGTCGTGTCATGTTGTTCCTTTTCTTCAACCTCCGAACCCCTGAAGCGTCCGTCTGGTGCTTTGTGAAAGGGGTGGTGACTTCGGATGAAGCGTTTCTACGCCCAATATCCGCTCCACTGCCGTCCTCATCCGTCATTACGGATGGAAGCGATGCTCGGTGGCGCTGGAGAAACCCATTGTTATGAGGTCCATGCCCGCTGTCCCCGGAGAAAATATTTGTCCCGCAGACCTCTATCCTTGCTACTGGCGCTGAATCATAGCCCCTCATTGAACGGAGTCGACGTGGAACCGGTGCGTGCGAGCCTTGGAAAACACGACCTCAGAGGACATTGTACAGTGGTTTGGGAGCCCAGCGCCATGCGTCGCTGGAGGCTACTTGATGTTTCGAACAACATTCCTCGGACGATATTCACGTTTCTTCCGTCATTGCCGCTCTCTTCGCCACTGTCGTCGCTACCCATCTGATAACTCACATGAACGCAGCTATTTAAAATGCAGTGTACTCTGTGCATGAACCTCGACATCCTCGGCCCATCCAGTCTCGCAACCATACATCCTGCGGCGGCGGCACGGAGCGCCTGGCTGACGCTGGACTCGGACACAGCCCCGTTTCGCACGACACGGTCACGTGGGTGGAGAATCTCGAGCTTACTGTATTTCAACTGTATTTTAAATTAGGACGCTCGGGGTCTGAGGGAATCAAGCCGCTTTCTGATCCGAGTTGAGACCAAACGATTCATCGACCGACCACCGGAAGTGCGATTTATGTAAGTCCGAAGTTGAAACGTCTCGGAAATGCAATTCAAGTGTGGTTCGGGTTCGAGACCTTTACATATTTTTGGAATTGCAGGGAAAAATACGGTACGAAAATTATCTCTTTAGATATATGCGGTGTCGTGAATTCATTGTACTACAGTCAGTCAGCTCCCTCCTAACACATACCTGTCGGGAGGGGAATATATATTCCTCTCGTATTCGTCGTGAGAGTAGCTGTAGATATGGTCTACGAGTTTTGTAGTAGCCAATTTAAGTAAGGCCGTTTTCTTTTTCTCAGTGCGTGCAGACGGTTTCCAAACTGGCTGAGTGGCATGCGGTCTTTTGTGCAATGTGTACTGACGTGCCCTGGACAAATTTGCACTCTCAACCTAGAGCCTCATGGACCTGGCCCGGATCACATACAACGCCGTGCCAAGACTCCGTGTCGAGGCACATTGTTTTTTTTTCTTCCTCTTTTTGCCGTCATACGTACTTTGATGATATGACTCTTGCTGGCTGTTTCGACCCGCCTACCAGTACGTACGCCGCGTGCAGCCAGGCTTTTGCCCAGGTCACTGATCATCATGAGCAGAACATCCTTTCCATCCAAATCAGCCTGTCGCCAGTGAGCGCTGAGCGCTGAGCAGCTGCGACGGACCCACCGTTCGAATCGTATGCGAGCAAACTCTCTGACCTGGGTAAGTACATCGCGTGCTGGGCCTAGGCCCTAGGCTATGTGACTCACGGCATGTCGTCGTAAGGTCCAAACTCTGGACGGGCCAAGATTTTACGCCCGGTTCATTGATCTCGGCCATCATGACACACTTCATTGGTCCACGCCCGCCGCATCTTGGGTCACCAGTGTCGTAAGGGAAAACCTGACCCATATGGGCCCTTTGCAGTATAAAAGGCCGGACAAGGAGCCCTAGTGTCCTTCAACAACCAGCCCTTCCAGTCTTTTCATCCCTCTCACAACACTCTTCAGCTGTTAAACATGTTTGCTCGCTTCGTTACCCTTCTCCCTCTCGCTACTCTCGCTGCAGTCGTTGCTGCTGCTCCCAGTGCCCTTGAGGCTCGCACTGGCCCGGTGTGCAACTCTGGCAGTATTAACTGCTGCAACAGCAAATTCGATGTGAGATCATGCCAGTTCCTCCCCATGCATGATTAACGAGTTCATTCATTCACAGCAAGTCCAATACTTCAGTGGCACCCTTGGTGGCCTCCTTAGTGGCATCATTGGGAACGTCAATGTTCAGTGCAACTCTATCTCCCTCCTTGATATTTTGGGCGGGGGATGCACACAGCAGACAGCGTGCTGCAAGGATGTCGAACAGGTGAGGACCTTGCGGCAGTTCATGGCCCACTAACTACTCGTACTGATGATGTGGTCTTTTTCTCTCATGTAGAACGGTCTGGTCAACGTTGCATGCTCTCCCGTCTCTCTCTAAAAATGGGGCGTTGGGTTTAAAAACAAGCCTTCCCTCTTTCCTTTTTTTCTTCTTCTTAGGGTGGGATATTGGGATACCTATGTGTCGCACTGATTTTTGACGCTTTCGATACCTACACGTTGAATTGATCATATCCAACATTGGGTATTACTCGTAAGATCTGTGACGTCATGTAGCGTGAAGTAATATGGACTGAGATACCGGGTGACTTTGATCTGAACTGAGGATTCTGTGCTCGGGGATTCGCTGATCTGGGAATTGAACAGGTGACTAGAACCTCTGTCTCCGCTCGTCATGGCATTATTTACATGGGTCGTTCTGCAAGTCCAACCATATTTTCTGTCAAAGTCGTAATGTCTTTGACGTCCGTCACCAATGACCACACATCGCCCGACATCGCACTGTGCTACTACCCATCCTAATGTCTACCTCAGGAACAACGTCACGTTTATCAGGTATCCCATCTGTTCGACACGATAGGTGTCCATCGTCAACGTTTGTGGTACCAATCCGTCCAGTAATTCCAACATCGTCTGGTCGGTCACGTCGTATTGGGGCCAGTACAGGTCCGTGCTTTCTCCGTGGTTTGGATCGAGGTGCGCGACGAAACGGACGAGGTACGAAGCCAAATCCGAACCACCGTAGAGCGCGATCGCGTCGGACGAGTGGACCTGGCGCCGTGGAAAAAAAGGTGTTGAACGAACAACACGCGAAAAGAGATGATGGTGTTTGACTTACAGAACCGAGGAAAGGAAGAAGTTTCAAGCGCTTATTCACTGTTCCAAAAGACGTTCAAGGCCTATGACGCATCCGGCATTGGGGAAACAACGTACGGTACGCCCAGATTGCCTGCTTCCCCGATCGATTTTGTACCAACCACCGTCTTGGAGCTTGGAAGATGAGGTCCCCCTCGAGCGCAGCTATCCGCTTGGACTGCGGCGTGAGCACATTGAGATAACCCGTGTCGAATGGCGACCCTTGAGTAGGGTCTGATGGGTAATATCTCATTATCTGCTCGATCGTAGACCTCGGGGCGTTGGGTGCATAGTACGTTTTAATGTACTCTTCAAGCTGTGCATCTGTTCTAAGAAAAAAAAAGTGTCGTCACGTTGCCATCACGAACCCAAAGCGCGGTATCACCTACGTGATGTTGAGGGTAGCTAATAAGAAGAGAGTTCCTTCGTCGTCGCAATTCCCTTTGAGTTCTGTCAGGAAAGAGGGAAGGAGAACATGTACATACTGACGACGTACCAGTGATGAACGGTATGTCCGCAAAGACACCCTTTTGAACCAAATCCAGAGGTTCTGCAGTCAAAAAGACCCCATCGACACGAGGTACCCATGCCAAGTGCAGCGACTTTGTGTATCGTACGTGTTCATCATCTTGTTAGCCACTATGTTATCCTTGTCATGCGTCCAGGGACGCACCTGATACGAAAGTACTCCCGGAGAGTTATTCACCGCATTCAATAACGCGTCGTAGGGCACCTCGCGCAAGCACTGCAACGTGTCCTTCGCACCCGAACACCCCGTCTCGGCGACAAGCGCATCGTAATAGGGCTGTCCATCAGTGATGTCACCGAGGAAAACAGGCACTCCGCTCTGCATGAACGCAGCACGGAAAAGACCTTGCGGATTTCCTCCGTTCGTCACCATGTGTAGACCGACAGAGATAGCTCCCGAGCTTAAACCCCAGCTATACGTGATAAGATTTTGATTTTCTGGTCAGTATGCTATGAAACCAGTGACAGATGATAACATTACATGGTTACTTTGGTGGGGTCACCCCCGAACGCACCGATGTATTGTTGCACCCAACGAAGAGCGAGGCGCTCTGTGACAGTCAATGACATAATCGTACATCATAAACAAAATGACACATACGGTCTTGGAGACCGAGATTGCCGACTCCGGCATCCTTGACTTCCTGGCTCGCCAAGAACCCAAACGCTACACACATATAAGCACGAAGGAGGGTAGAAAATAACTGTGTGATCACCATTTTGACTAGATTGATCGATGTTATGATCAAAGAGTTGTATCATCACTACGCACGGGCTCACCGAAAGTTCATGCTGACGTATATCATGGGGACGCCGAGCGCGATCGATCTCTCCACGATAGGGTCACCATCCAAACTGTGGTCGTGGTATGACGACCATCGTATACAATCTCAACAACGCGGGGACGTACGCGGGTAAAGCAACATACTCAAATGCGCCTGGAAGAATCCACTGTTCACCATCCTAATTTAACCACGGGAAAATGAGCAAAGGGACTTTGGCACTCACCACGAGCACAGGCAACTTTGACTCGGGCGTCGCATCAGCAGGGGTAATCACGTTCAACGTCAAACCTAGGTTGTCGATCACCCGGGTTTCAGTACCAGACGCGGGAAAGAAAGCGAAACGCACAGTCTTCTGCAGAAGTGAGCGTGTTGAACAAAACGATGGTCAGATAGTCGATTGCCTCGGGTGGGAGATTAGATGGCCAAGGGTGCGTGAACGGCGGCTGTTGAGGACATGCAGGGCCGTATTCGAATGCGGTGAAGTTGGTGTTGTAGGGTGGTAATGGTTGAGGTTGTCTGAAACGGAGATTGCCCGTCCTGCATCGAGAGGACTCGTCAGATGAGCGAAACTGCCCCAGGACCTAATGTCGGACGAGAGTCCACGTACGGTGGTTGTGCAAAGGGGATGCCTAGGAAGCGGTTGGTGGACACAGAAGTGACGCCGGTCACTGTCGCGTTGTCGAGGTTGATCGTTGGCATTGTGCTCGCCTGTCCGCCACGAGACAAGACGGACAGGAAAGCCAAAAAGTGGAAGAACACACATGGCTTCAACATGCTGGGATTGACGCCTAGAAGGAAGAATGAAGTATCGGGACCTACATGCTTGCGCGACCGAACTCGGTTTCGCACGTACGTGACATGCTCATTTATGCTTGATGTTATGTTATCAGTTTACATATTGGCTTCTGTCTGCATAATTTGCGAGATTGCCGAAGAAGACCTGCTGGAGTCTATCTACTTATGGCAAAGACTGGAGCTGGTGAACGCACGAAAGTCCGAGACTCCTCAGCCATGTCCGGTTGGTAGTACGTCCAAGTTTTCCCTGCACCGGG
The DNA here is from genome assembly GCA_038093535.1 of Boletus reticulatus. NCBI lineage: Eukaryota > Fungi > Basidiomycota > Agaricomycetes > Boletales > Boletaceae > Boletus > Boletus reticulatus. The sequence continues at coordinate 28,654 of JBBPSJ010000104.1, forward strand.
GGTGATATTCGAGCGTCATGACGGTAAGAAGAGAAGGGCATTACGTGACTGATGCCACTAAAATTGATTACTGCCAAACTGTAAATCTTATCTCAGTAAAACTTCCGTCTCCAACGCAATCACTCATCGACGAGCACCACCGAATCCAACACCGAAAACCCAGCCGCTACGCCTCCCTCATTACTCTCCACTCCTTTCGTCCGCATCAACCAACCCACATCACCCCGTTCCTTGCGTACGACTCCCGTTCCCTCGTCTTTTCCAAACAACGCCCAGCCAAATATGCCCAACTCGGATATCGTCTCTACACTGGCCAACTTTGGCCGCTCTTCATCTTCCATGTTCTGTTCCGTCCCACCTGCACCGGGTATAGCTCGCACGAGATACGATCCGACCCCAGCGGGGGGTACGATCAACGCCATCGCAATCCACGCCATTCGTTCCTCCGCCGTGAGTGCCTCTAAAAACGCAGAAATATTACCCTTGTAGACGTTATTCCCACCTCCTTCGCGTTGTGGTTTGAGCACCAAACTCTCAGCGTGACGACGAGCAAAAGTCGTCCCGAGGGGTTCACCCGGTTTGCGTTCCACGTCCTTTCCGGACGTAGGAAGAGTGGGTAAGTTCTCTGCATCGAGGGCCCACATGGGCATCCACGTCTCTCGAAGCGCCGCTACCACCGAGGCGGCGGCGGTTGGTTCCAAGGTGGTAAAGAACCGCTCGACGACGCCAGGTTGGCCCAATGCCTCCTGTACTTTTTTCCCACCTGCCAGTTGGACGGGTATACTCGGGCACTTTATCGCATGGCTCCGTTCTAGGGTAAGGCGTACTGTCCAGTGTGTCTCTGTGGGAAGGTCAGTCGGGACGTATCCTGCGCGGAAATAGACAGTCGATATCTCGATCGGGCTTGGATTGAATGGAACAGTAAGGAGGAGGGTTCGGGAGGGACCGGAGAGTGATGTGGTGGTAGCAAGCTCGAGAAAGGTTCGATAAACGGCACGAATACCGTGTCTGTCGGTTGTGTGGGAGGTAAGTGGCGTGGATCACGAGCATATACGCGGTCACGGCCACAGACGTACTTTTCTAACAATTCGTATTCGAGCCAACGTTGATCAAAGACATTGCGCTCGTCGGGCTGTACGACAAACAGGATGTATGCGCTACAAAGAGATGAGTGAGGGTGCAACAAGGAGGGAATCGTCCAACCTGGGTACACCATATGCTTTGTGTGCTTTGACCAGGCCGTTCACCAGTCCTGAGGTGGTATCATTCGGGGGAAAGTTCTCCGGCTTGAGGTGAGGTGACCCATGGTAGTAATTCGTCAATGCGTAGAGGTATCTAACAGACCATGTCTCGTCGACTCGTACGCATGGTAGTGCGGTGACCCGTACCTGTGCATCGCAGATACCTTTTCTGAAAGTGGCCCGAACGACGCGGATATCGTGTTGAATTCTACTTGTTTGAGACCGAGTGCGTGTCCATCGCCGGTATGCAAGAGGTAGTCTGAGCGAAAGAGACCGAGATGTAAGGGCTGAACAGCAGCTCTGAGCGATGTGCCTTTTCACAATCCAGCGGGCTAATCACCTGAACAATCCCTTCCTCCCTGATTTCTTTCCACCCCTTCCACAACCGTCTCACGAACTCGTCCGCCTGGCCGACACCCACTTCTGCACCCATCACTTGATCCAGAAAGTCGTCGTCGGTAGCGACGCGTGCATACAGGTCGTTATAAATCGACTGTAACTGTTGTGCTTTCCTGAACAGCGCGCGCGGAACGGGTGCGGGCAGGAGCGATATCGGTGCGTGGATAACCGAGGACGGCGCAGGTGGTTGGGAAGGTGTGGCTGGGAGGTAGGCGAGGCCGTGTGCGAGGGCGTACGTGGTAGCAAGCTGTACGAGGTTTTTGAGCTGGCTGTCGGTGAACTTGGGTGGCCATTGCGAGAAATCGAACGAGCTCATCGTCGCGACGGCGAGGACGAGCGCCGAGAATGGCCGATAAGACTTGTATCACGTGTTGTCTGGTGACAGAGCATATTGGTCAGTTTGACAACAAGTTTACTCATCTCTTCAAGAGTCATTTCCGTAGAATATTTTAGAGTACTGGAAACTTGAACGAGAAGTAGGAACGGATTTTACGTTTTGCCAGTGGCACCTGCCAGTGATGCCGATCATTGCCGAGAGCTGAGTCCGAAGTTTACCTGGTACACATCCATACTCGCACTGCTGCAAGTCTTGGTCTGCAAGATCATTCTGAGCATTGAAGAGGGTACATAATTCATACCAGAGGCAGCCTGATCACGCACATCAACCCGGCCTAAGTTGTGCGGTATGACAAGTGACCGGATCAGATTGTGGCGGTGCACTCTGCTTTGCCGGTCCTTCTTCCTCCACTGTGACGATGGCAGCAGCAAGGAAAGTACAACAATTTTCAGGCGACGGTAGTACTGAAATGAATACAGAACTCTTACCACCTGCATCTTTTGCAAGATCATCAAAGGTTCGTACCTTCACCATGCCTGATGTATCAGACCATGACCATTCCACAGGCGAAATACCCAGTTTCAAACTCGTCGAGACTGGGCTCTCGTGCGTACCATCTCTCTTATATCAAACAAACCCCAATCAACAGCCATTTTAGATATGCCTTTCTCGACATTGGTCCGGTATCCAAAGGCCACGCGCTCGTCATTCCCAAAGGTAATCGTAATCACCTCCTCGAGTCCGTCCCACAGCCGACATTGACCAATGAAAGATCACACCGTAAAGATGCATGAGCTTCCAGACGAATACCTCGCCGATGCACTCCCGATCGCCAAGAAGATCGCGCTTGCACAAGGGCTCGAGAATTATAATATTCTTCAGGTCTGTCCTCGCTATCTATTCGCTGCGTTGTTTCTCACATGCTGCACCTAATGCAGAACAACGGGAAAATAGCACACCAACAAGTGGACCACGTCCATTTCCATGTCATCCCAAAGCCCAATGAGACGGAAGGCCTCGTCTTGAACGAAAGTTGCTGGCCCGCAAAGACTGCGTCAATGGAGGACCTTAAGGCATACCATGCCGAATTAACCGCGAAGCTGGACGCTTTGGGTAAATTGTAGGACTACGACTTGTAAATTTGTGAACAATCACACTCTTCCGATGATCCATCCTAGTGTCAGCAACTCACGACCAGGGGACTGCGTATAATGTTGGGTAAGATTTTGGATGCTCGTGCTCACCACGGATCCGTGACTCGGATCAGCTTGCTTGCAAAAACCCCAGGACATTACGTAACCCAGACCGTCCTCTCGCTGCCACCGCAATGTCTACTCACGACCGTTCATTGGTGGGCTCCGTCGTCGAGCGAACAACGCCCCGCACGCAGTCAGCGCCATCTTCCAGGTTCACTCGGACGCCAGGAAGTGGATTCCCAACTGCTCAGCATCGGTTCAAGAGTGCCTTTGCACGCGCACGGGACGAGGTCAACTTGAATGGCGACGTCGCAGGTTCGAGGCACACCGACGTACCTTTTGTTTCGTCAAATACATCGCAGAACCGACCGTCTGTCGCACCGTCAGGTCCAATCACCGATCCAAAACCCATTCCAACCAGTACCGATGCTCTCCTTCGCCAGGTTCACGATGAGAACATGCGTACGGTCGCACGGATGAGTGATGACGATATCGAGCACGAGAAGCGTGCGATTTTGGAGAAGCTGGGAGAGGGTACAGAGGAGTTGTTGAGGCGCGTTCAAGAAGCTCGACGACGGAAAATGGAGGCTCAGGCCCAGGCGGAGCTGGAAGAGCGAGCCGTGCAAGAACCAGCAGGAAAGGCGGACGACATCAAAGGGGACCGTGATGCCAATAAAGACCAGCACATCGTCAATGTTACTTCCCCAACACCGCGTCGGGTGTCTGATGGCTTGGCCGCCAAGCCAGGGGTTCTCCGAGTCAAGAGCCTTGAGAATATGGGTTGTACGGGTGAGTTCAACATTCATCGGGAGTGACTTGCTCTTACTGGCAATTCAAATGTTCAGTGCCCTCGCCCCTGCCGGCGACGAGCAGCACGCGTCCTTCCAGCCGAACAGGCCGCAAATTGCGCTTCGCCGAAGTCACCCCAGATGACGTGCACGTGTACGAGTCAGCGCCCATATCTCCTAAACGAACCGTCTTTGCACTTCCACCCCCACCAGATACGAAGGATGATTCAATCGTTTCTTTGGGCACGTTCCGCCAGGGCGCTAAGCGAGCCGACTCGACCAATGGCGCTACAAAGGACCAACCTACGAGCGCCGCCAAAGCCGACGATGAGCCGGAGGAAGGCACCCCCGAGTATATCCGTCGACGATACTTTCCTAACGTACTAGCCAACGATCCAGGCCTCGCGTGGATGGAAGCATCCTCCCTAGGGACGACCGATCCGTCTATCCCTCGATTCGATCTTCAAGGTGTCCCTATACCAACAACTCTTTCTACCTCGTTACCATCCCACTTGGGATTACATCACCATGCTGAAGGTAGCCATGCCGGATACACCATTGACGATATTTTTCTCCTCGCACGATCCACTGTTCCAGCTCAGCGGGCTTCGATGCTTGGGATTCTGGCCAAGGTCGCTCATCGTCTAGGTCGGCAGGTTCAACACATCAACAGCCCAGATGAAGTAGTCGTATTCCCTGGTCAAGAAGGTCAACTTCGAAACCGTATTCTTGCCGCTGCCTTGGCTGCCATTGACCAGATCGGTAGCCTCGGTGCGCGGGCGGTCGAGGTTGTCTGGCAGTGCCTTGTCGAGTGGGATGGGATGACGAATGAACTGGAGGGTGTCGAGCTGTCCCTCGCCCCAGATGTCGTCTCCTCACTACAGCTTGATTATCTTCTCCCTCAAATCACGGACGTGTTATCACACGCTGCGCTTCCTCCTGAATCACTTGCGCAACTGCTGGCTGTCCTTCACTGGCTTGCTCAACAGTCCAACCAGGTTTCAGACATGATCATTTCCACCCCTCGTCTTGTGCCGACGATCCATGACACGTTTCTCCTGACACCCATTCCTCCTAAGAAAGAATCTGTATTACCTAACCCCCTCGCACTTCAGGTGCTACTCACGCTCGCTTCTGCATCGCGTTCGAATGCATCGGCACTACTCGACCCCGCAGATGCACTACTTCGATTCGTCACCCCTCTTCCGCCTTCGTCACCCTATCCGCCTGCTCTGGCGACCACGCTTCTGACGAACACGCTGAGGTTCTACTCCACCTTAGCCTCGTATGGTTTCTACTCTCAAATCGTTACGACAGCCCCTCAAATATTCACCGACCTTGCTTCATACGTATCCAGTGTATCTTCCAATCGCGAAGGTGAGAACGCGGCCGATTCAGCATCTACACAAGTCTGCATAGCGTGGGCGTCCCTCATCGAAGCATGGACTGTCTGTGCAACGGATCCCCATGCGACGAGCCCACCGCACGAGATACTCTGGAGCCAAGTATGTGCCTTGGGATGGGTGGCGGACGTGCGAAAGCTGAGGGAAGGGCTGAGTAATAAGACATCGGACTGGCCACTCTATGCAGGGATATGGGACGCTGAAGCTGCGTGGCTTGAGGGCGCACGGATCAATGGTATCAAGGGCGGTGAAGAAGAGCGAGAAGAAGCGTCAAAGACTCTCAGGCGCACTTTTTCAGCCAATGATGGGACTGAGTTTGGGATCGTCCAGCGCGCGTTGGAGGCGGTGCGACGTGATCTCGGAGAAGAAGGTCCGACTACGACACTAGACGGTGAACGTGTTTTGAAATCGCTCGCGAGTACCTGTAACGTCCTTGCTTCTGCACTTCATCTATGGTTAGCCTGCCTCCCACCCCTCAATGACGGTGCACCGCTATCCGACCCTCCTTTTGCGCTTCCATTGGGTGAACTCTCGGCGCTCTCTGCAGAGCTTGTCAAGCATTCGACCTGGTTTCTTCCCTCAATACTTGGCGCAACATATCTACAGGTTTATCTACGACCCATGACGCGGTTTATGATCCAATTTCATCGTGTCTCGCGGCACATCCCTGGCACGACCCCTCAGTTATGGTTTGCCCAGGCTCTTGTGTTCCTGTCTCGCCTTCTTCCAGGGGACGAATATTACGCACTCGCCATGCTCGATTCATTTCTTCTCGTTACGCCGCAATTCATTGGCGTCGACCCTGCAGGACTGCCCCAAGGTACCGGCATGGACGTTCTCCGACCATTTTTCGAATATACGGTGCGGCCCGAGGGAGCAGTATATGTGGCCCCACTTCAACCGAACACGGAGAGTGTCTCGCGGTCTTTGACACTCCGTCTCCCTCCATGTCCCTCCCCTCCTGGATCAGGCGATAGCGATAATTCCAGCAGCTCCTCGACACGTACATTCGCAGCCTGCCTACCACTTACACGTGACTTTTTGTTCGTTCCATTGACACACCTCTTGCGCTCAGGCATTTCCCCTGTGTTCCGCACCATCCTAGGTAAATGGACTGCAAGCGAGGTGGACGTAGTGCGTGCGACTCTCTTGTTGGCGTACGCAGCGCGCAGGGTGTTGCTCGTACATGGTCTTGAGGACTTCGTACACGGCCCGGCGGAGGTGGTGTTTGCCTGCATGCGGGTATGTATGCTCGAACACGGCGTTGGAACCAGCGGGATGGAAGTGGAAGTGTTTAGAGATGCGGGGGTGGAGCGACTGATGGCATGGCTACTCGAGCCCTTTACCATGCGGGGACTTGCTGGAGGATCCCACGTGACGATACCGCACGTCTACACGCTCGAAGACGCTGCGACATCGTACCTCGGTACGACACCGTTTTACCAGTTTTATACAGACCTGGTGGCGTTGTACGGTGCGGTGTCGTTTGGGCACCAAACGTTTGCGGCGTTGGTGGTGGCCCCGCTGGCGATGCACTATGCGGTCGACTATCGACGGGCACTGTGGTGCGGCGGGGACGGTGCTACCCCTGGTTCTGGTCCGGGGCAGGGAGATGGAGGCGCGGGCCTCGGGGACATCGTGAGGAGCGTCCGTCTCCCGACGGAGAATGCCATCTGTACAGGCGAGGGAGGGGACCTCCGGGAGTACCTGTATCCGATCGAACGGGACGTTGCGGTACTCGGTGCGTATGTCGCGGCGCTGGTGGCACGTGACGGGGGCGGGCTAGAGGGGTTCTTGAGGTTCGTGGCCGTGCACCACGTCGCGTGTACGGTGTGGGGAGACTTGGACGCGGACCAACACGTGGGCAAGGACGCGACGGAGACGACACGATGGGAAGAGATGCGCGCCAAGTTGTTGAGGGCGGTGGTGGTGCGCGGGGAGATGGACGTGGTGAGGGATGTGGTACTGTATCGTCAGCGCCGGCGCATGGAGGGGCCGTTGGTGTGGCCGCCGACGTGTTATCGGGGGGGCGAAGATCAGGATGCGGGATCCGAGGTTGTTGGATGGCGAGCGGAGCGACTGGCGTTGGTGGGGCGGGCAGTGGGAGACGATGCGGCGCGGCGGGTGAGGACGTTGTTCATGTCTATGACGCGCTCGTAGATGGTATGCAATCTATTGATTATGCGGGTATGTGCAGGCACGGTATGTACTACAGTCGACTCCCTTGTAACCCATAACCCTCGTAACCCATGACCCGCACTAACCCATACATTTTTGGACTTCCCGAATTGGTTTGCAGTGATTTCGTACCTAAATCCCATGACCCATAATCCATGGTAGTTCGGATCGTTGAAAACCCATAACCCTAACCCTAAATGTTCCATATTAGGTATATCCATTACATAATTAGTATAAAAAGGCATGAGGAGGATGTCAAGAACGTATGGAATGCCGGACAACCGCGCTTGTCAGAAGCATGCGAATCACCCGCCGCTTTCTTGATTTAGGCATTGGCGGGCAAGGACCCCAAGGACCAAGTAGAGATAGCATTCGTGTGTCGTCGTGGATGCAAACATAGAATGGTCATTTGAGTTATACAACTGCCGACAAGACGAGTGACAAGATGATGCGGCGACAGCAGCAACACGACACGACAATGGTAGCGAGCGGAACAAGAACGAGAAACAACCACTTCAACGATGTGAACAAGATATGCGACAGACAGGAAGAAAATCTCATGATACAAACGAAACCCAAGGAGAAACTACACAAGTATAGAAGTAGCAGTCTTACCACCAGCTAATGGAACAACTCGCCGCTCGGTCGCCAACTTGGATTTATAATACTGGAGGCACGGGTGACAAACAAACTTGCCGGGCTGCCCTTCTTCACGGCTTCGGACATAGTGTCGTGGTTCACCAGCACGAATCTCGACCTGGCAAGCGAGCCGCTGGCAGACCGTATTTTCGTGGGCGATAGCATCCTCGGTGAACTCTGTGGCAAATGCCATGGTACTAGTGACATCGTGGTGTTGGTTGACCGCAGGAGGTGGCATCATTAGACCGTAGGATAGCTGGGATAATGGCTGGGTGTCGAATGGCCTCAGCGTCCGCGTCCACCATAAATATCAAGCCAACACCTACAGTCTCTATGGTCGGACTTGTCGCATGAAAAGCTGAGACTTACCTAGTATGTAGATCCGGTGGAATAGGTGTAGACGAATTTGATAGTGTGAGACACATATTGGCAGACGATTCAAGAGATCTGGGTGGATGCACCTCGATCTTTGCAGGGTGGTGGATGCGATGGCGAAGAGCGACACCATGTGTGGGCCAGTGTGGCTTGGAAGACATTGAATTTCAGCGCGTGGGGTCTGATAAGGGTGATAGGAACATAATAGGGAATGGGAGAGATGAGCCAGCACATACCTGGAGTGCTGGATATTCCAGGATGCAAAGAACTTGTTTTGCTGGAGTCGCAGCTCACACCCGACTCTGGCCCAGAGTGGAAAGACGGAAGACAGGTCCCCATTCCAACACCGAAACATGTGCCACGGGTCACTTGGCACCAGCACCGATGCCATGGCGCTTACCACGAGGCTGTGGCATGTGGAGCCAGTGACACAAACATGGCACACCAGGAGAATCTACTGGATTTGCAGGCTTTTCGCTGGCTGCCACAGATCAGAGGGTTCGAAGCCACGAAGCCAAGAGTCCCCATGAGTGTCCGATGTCTAATAATAAGTTAGCTCTGTGGCAGCCATGCTTCGCACATACCACCTTCTAACTCCACGGTGTTTACCCTGAGGTTTGTCCAAGTCCCTTCTACGTATTGCTGGGGAATCGGGGATAGCAAGCTAACGAGATTGCTAGCGCTCTGAGTCAAGCCACAGCTTACTGGTGTTGTTTTGCCAGCCAACGATGGCACCCCGGCGAAACCAGAACAAACCTAACCGTGAGTTTTCTTGAGGAGCTGACAATAGGACTTACCTTTGATTGACTCGGATGCTCAGCGCCGTTGGCTGTAATCGAACCACACATCAGGCGTCTTTGGCAAGCACGCATGACAGACAGGAAAATTGTCTTGGAGCTGCGCAAACACTATGATACGAACGAATTCGGACTTGGGTGAGTTCCAAGCTATTGAATGGTGTATCAATATATTAACTGCCATGCAGACTGACCAAGTTTGTGGAGATGCGAAATTCACTTGGCCTAACTCGCACTCGCAAGCAGGCGCACACACCTGAGAGCATCCGGGTCACCATGGAAGAGCTACGGCCAATGTATCCAAACGCTGGTATCCGAGAAATGATCAGCTTGCTCTTTCATGAGCACGACATGTGTGTTTCACGGTAAGTACGTGCCTTTCGAGTCGTTACATCACACTCATTTATGGACTGCATTGTGCAGCAGCGTCATACAGGAATACTTCCAGACTTACGAGGCGCACCTTGTGAGGCAACGCAAGGCAAACCGATTGCAATGGCGACGTTTCTGGGCTGCCGGTGTCAACGACATTTGGGCAGTTGATCAACACGACAAATGGCTGCGCCATGGTCTCGCACTGCATACCAGCATCGAACCCTTCTCAGGGCGCATACTTTGGATTAGAATCTGGCATTCGAATTGCAACCCCCAGCTCATCCTCTCTTATTATCTGGATGCCGTCCAGACACTTGGATGTGAGTACATCCAAGTCACAGATGCACTTTATTTTGTTATTCATGACTTGACAAAAGTCATTCCCATGGTTACGCAAAGCGATCCAGGAACAGAGAACTTTGGCATCGCGAATGCTCAGACGATGCTGTGACAGATGCACGACTCCGCTTTACAAGGATATGTGCAGCATCAGTGGATGCGGACCAAAAAGAACATCTCCCCTGAGATTGCGTGGTCCCAACTGCGCCGCCGCTTTGCCCCAGGATTCGAAGGACTTCTTGATCTTGGTGTTGAGTCTGGCTGGTACAATCCTGACAATGTCCTCCAATTGTGCGCTTTCGTCTGAATTAGAATTCGATGTATTGCTAATATGTTTCTCATATCAAAAAGGATGGTTTTCCATTGGCTTTTCATACCCTGGCTGCAGCAAGAGCTGAATAGCTATCAGGATCGCATCAACAATTCTCTTAAGCGATGCGACCGGAACAAGGTGAATCCCAGTATGTATGTGACCCGATGAGTAGACTGATGTCACGGTTGACCTGGAGATTCTTCCGCACGGTGTCCCAAACCTGATTTTTGATCGTGCAGAAGATTTTGGTGCCCTTGATTTCAAGGTATCTCACATGGATATCACCGTCTACAAGAACTAATGCTGTTCGTTAGGTTACAGTCTCACAGGACGCAATTGACCATGTCCGAACACTCTATATCACACCCGACCACCCAGTCTTTGAACTCGTTCCTCAGCGTCTCGGAATATTCATAGAAGAGTGCTATAACGACTTGGGACGCCCCAGAGTGGAACGCACGTCTATCTGGACAGTCTACCTTAGTCTCTTAGATCGGATGCGCCAATTGGATGAAGTTCCGGTCCTCTTACAGGCTCACTCGGAATGCAATTTCGACATGGAAGATGAACTTCCGCTGCTCTCAGGTCTCCGTGACCTACACGAGGTCAACAACTACATGGGTGGTGTTGGGTATGGAGCTGGACTTTGTAAGTCCTCACTCAATTATTGGATCACTCTCTAATATATCTCACACCTACAGAGGATGAACATTTAAGGGTGCTAAACGCATGGGAGGAGGACAACGAGCCAGATGTTGAAGGACATTACAACGAAATTGATGCTGAACCCTCTGTTTGGGTTGAGGCATTTTCCTCCGACGAAGAGGATGAAGTCGCTCACATTGTCTGACGTGATGATAAAGTAGATATGTAAGGTGCGGTCTTGTTCGCATCGTTGAAGACTTGAAGTGGTTGTTTCTCGTTCTTGTTCCGCTCGCTACCATTGTCGTGTCGTGTTGCTGCTGTCCCGGTCTTTTCTTCCTGTCGCCGCATCATCTTGTCACTCGTCTTGTCGGCAGTTGTATAACTCAAATGACCATTCTATGTTTGCATCCACGACGACACACGAATGCTATCTCTACTTGGTCCTTGGGGTCCTTGCCCGCCGATGCCTAAATCAAGAAAGCGGCGGGTGATTCGCATGCTTCTGACAAGCGCGGTTGTCCGGCATTCCATAAGAACGAACCAAAATTAGTTGAGTACACGGAAAATTGGTCCAGCATTAATACCTGTATCGTTGCTCAGACATGTAGCGAGGCACTGCAGATTCCTTCAACGTTGCAAGCTTTGTTCGGTTGATGAACACTGACACTAGACAACTTTGGGCAGGCAGGAGATTATTTCCCTCGAGGTATGAGCCAACAGGGGCCATTACATCATCTGTGCCTAATTATGTAATTCCTTGTAACTCATGACCCGCCAAAACCCATACTTTTTGGCCCATACCAACAGGTATGGGTTACAAGGGAGTCGACTGTATGTAACTTGCTCGGATCTAGTCATTTCCGGGATGGACGAGCCGTAATGAGGGAAGTCACATCATATACCTGGGAAACCAGGTACACTCTCACAACGAGGTTGCGGACAGGGGATACCTTACTTTGAGGCGACCGGAGGGATGCGCACGTGATGATCCGTTGGTCCGTACAATACGTCTCCTTCCCGCCCACCACACCACTTCTCACCGGCCCTGCACAAATGTAACCTCTTGTAAGTCTTTGTCCGGCGCCGTCTCAACTCATCGCTGTTCGGCACACATCCCCGCCCGCACCGCTCGGCTCCCGAGAGGATCGGGCCGGAACAACTGCGGTTTCCGCCACCGTTCGTTCTCATCGCAACCTTCTGGAAGTTAATCCCACCTTTCTTCCGATCTCCCATAAGAACTCGGATACGCATAGGTTCACTCCCATGCGGTAGACGCAGGGAATAAACGCGGCAGAATACGCGGTAACTGACCCAAATGACCTACACGACGTCGCCAACCAACATTTGAGCAATGAAAAAACCGTTCCGTTAGGATCAATCCGTGACCACGCGGGCAAAAAAAGATGGTTTCAATCCATCACGCCAAGTCATAGTGACGCACAGCATACTCGAGTTAATATCGACGCGTTAGTTGATGCTATTTCCCTCAATAATGGAATCACGCTTGGCTTTGTGGCTGAGGTTCTATCCAGTGTGGCTGTGCTCATGTGAACGGAGAGGTCAATGAGCCGAGCATTTCATGGACGGACGGTTAAAGAGCCCTTGACCAGTCAGACATGGTGGGCCAATCTCCATGGACACTACCACCCTCTTCCTGTCCAACCTGCACTGCACCAGGTAAGTTTCCGACTCGGAATTCCTGGCATCGTGACTCTGACCCCTGTCTAGCTGTGCCCGCTCCGTCGAGCAATCCCTCGCCGCGCTCGACCCGGCCCCTCTCTCTGTCGTCGTCTCCATCGCATCCAGCTCTGTCTCCCTCCAACATTCCCCCGCCCTCCCCCTCTCCCGCATAAAGGCAGCCCTTGACGATGCAGGCTTTGATCTCACCGACTCCCCTCCCTCCACTGCCCATGTCCAGCAGTGCGCCCACCACGTGGTGCCCCTCGCCCCCTCCACTCCCACCCCGCACAATATCAGCCTCTCCGTCAACGGCATGTCCTGCGCGTCCTGCGTAAACACAATCACAGAGATGCTCTCCCCCCTCCCCGGCGTCTCCAACGTGGTCGTCAGTCTCCTCACCAGCTCCGCCACTCTCCATGTAGACGACATCGCTCTCCTCTCCTCCGTTACTGATACGCTTGACGACTGCGGCTTTGCAGCAGAGGTTATCAGCGCAGATCCAATCCTCCCTTCTTCATCCAGCCATTCAGGCACGCGCACACTCTCCCTCCGCGTGGATGGCATGTACTGCCGGTATGTACACCGCTTTTTTTCACACCTTCACTCATCCACTCCCACCCAGCCGTTGCCCCAGTAAAGTAGTAGATGCAATACATATCCTCGATCCCAATATTATTATCACAAAGCCATTCGATGATCACACTCACCCTATCCTCGAGATATCATATCAACCTGCACCCCCAGATTTCACCATCCGTTCCATCATCGCTTGTATTCAATCTGCTGACCCCGCATTCAAGGTATCCCCCCATCACCCTCCCACCCTCGAGCAGCGTGCCCGCTCCTTGCAGCTCCACGAGCGAACACTTCTCCTCAGGCGTTTTTTCTTCACCTTTTTCGCCGCAGTGCCTACCTTCATCCTTAGCGTCGTTTACGCGAACCTCGCCCCCTCTGGAAACCCGTCCAAAGTCTACCTCTTGCATCCCATGTGGAATGGAAATGCATCACGCACACAATGGGCTTTGTTCTTTTTGGCAACACCCGTCATGTTTTACAGCGCCTCGCTCTACCATTATCGGAGCATCAGGGAGATACTCGCCATGTGGCGCAAAGGAAGCACCACCCCAATGATCGCCCGCTTCACCAGGTTCGGCAGCATGAACCTTCTTGTAATACTTTGCCTTGTTCTCTACGTCTTCCTATTCTCACCCCCTTTTTAGGTCTCCATTGGCGTGTCCGTGGCATATTTCTCCTCCATCGTGCTTCTCGCCCTCGCGGCATCTCAGCCGCCGGCTTCGAACGGAGTCGGCGACTCCACTACATACTTTGATTCCGTCGTCCTCCTCACCTTTTTCTTGTTGGCTGGTAAGTAGCGATCTATCTCCCCGAGCCCACTCTGAGTTGCTCTAGGCCGGTATCTCGAAGCATACAGCAAAGCACGAACTGCTGATGCTATCACAGCACTGGCTTCCCTTCGCCCTGCAGAGGCCTTACTACTCACTCCTCGTGATCCGTCCGACGTGGGTTCTTATTCCTCCAAAGCAGACCTCGAAAAAGGTGACCCAGAGAAAGATGACCTTGCCATCCTTTCCGGATATCAAATCGAAAAAGTTTACGTGGATCTTCTCGAGGTCGGGGATATCGTCCGTGTCTTGAATGGAGCAACGCCACCCTCTGATGGCACCCTCGTTTCTGGCACAGAAACATCGTTTGACGAGAGCTCCCTCACGGGTGAGGCCAGGCTTATCACAAAGAAACCTGGCGATCAAGTTTTCCTTGGCACGATCAACAAGGAAAAAGCCGTCGACGTCAGAGTGGACGCTGTTGGCGGCGTGACAATGTGAGTATCCATCCAAACGCTGGTAGCTACCGTCTCATGTTTTCCACAGGTTGGATCACATTGTCCGTATCGTCCGTGAAGGACGAGTTCGTCGTGCCCCGATCGAGCGAGTCGCTGACATGATTACAAGCATATTCGTCCCAGTCGTCACTCTCCTCGCCATCATCACTTGGGTTGTCTGGCTCGCTCTCGGACTAGGGGGTGGTATCCCTCGCGATTATCTCGACACTGACACGGGTGGCTGGAGTATGTATTATTCCTTCTTCTCCTTCTTGTGGTTAATTTATTCTACACCAGCTGTGTGGTCACTCGAGTTTGCCATTGCCGTGTTTGTCGTCGCCTGCCCCTGTGGTATTGCTCTCGCAGCCCCGACTGCCCTCCTCGTTGGTTCCGGTCTCGCGGCCAAATTCGGCATTCTTGCACGCGGTGGAGGCGAAGCATTTCAAGAGATGGCACAAGTCGACACCGTCGTGTTCGACAAGACTGGAACTCTGACCTCGGGAGGACAACCTCAAGTTTCAAATTTTGAAGTGACTTCCGGGTCGACATGGACATCCCAGTCCATCCTTGGAATTGCCGCAGAGCTCGAGTCTGCGTCATCCCACCCGTTAGGAATCGCCGTCAAGCAATATGCAGCGCAACATGGGGCAGCCCATTTGAGCGCGACCGGTTTCGACGAGGTTGCTGGTCGTGGTGTGAAGGCCTACTTTAATGCGCTGGATCGTACGGCTCTCATTGGGAATGAAGAGTGGATGAAGGAACACGGGGTCGTCCTGGACGACGAAACAACCTCCAGGGTGGCCAAGTGGGCGTCCGAAGCCAAGAGTATCGCCCTCGTCGCGATCAGCGATGCCGACACATTTTCTGTCGTGGCGACTATTGCTGTGACGGATACGTTGCGACCAGAGGCTCCCGATGTCATTCGACTCCTCCGCGAAAAGGGAATTGAGACTTGGATGATCTCTGGAGACCACGAGCAGACGGCAAAGGCTGTCGCAAAGATGGTCGGCATCCCAGAAACGAATGTCTTGGCAAGAGTGCTTCCCCACCAGAAAGCAGAAAAAATTGAATGGCTGCAGGCGAACGGTGTCAAGCGTCGCACTTCGGGATGGCTTTTCGGAAAGAAGACGAACAAACGGTGCATCGTGGCGATGGTCGGGGATGGTATTAATGACGCACCTGTAAGTCAATTTCTGTTCGCTCTCAGACATCTCAGTGTATTGACGGATCGGAAAGGCCCTTGCTGCGAGTGACATTGGAATCGCCATTGGATCCGGGAGCGACGTTGCCATATCTAGCGCCTCGTTTATCCTATTATCTTCGAACCTCAAGAGCCTCCTCACGTTGAGCGACTTGTCACGAAAAGTCTTTAACCGCGTCAAGCAAAATTTCGTGAGCGCCGCGGTGTCCACGCCTCGACGTACGATGATGGCTGACTCGTTTTCATAGGCTTGGGCGTTCATGTACAACATCGTTGCCGTCCCGGTCGCTGCTGGGGTGATTTACCCCGTGAATCATACGCGTCTCTCTCCCGTGTGGGCAGCGTTGGCGATGGCTTTCTCGTGAGTGTCTGCAGGAGCGTGGTTGATTCGAGCTGCTCACCTATTTGTTTCCAGTTCTGTCTCGGTCGTCGTGTCTTCGTTGTGTCTTAGATTGTACAAGGAACCCAAAGTGTAAATGTCAGGCTTTCCACGAAATTCTTTACCGAATGTATTATTATTGTAAGTGGTGCTCACTTGGACTATAGAGGGCTCAGGACAAGTGACATTTGAACGTGCCAGAGTGTGGTCAAGTAAAATTAAATGTGATCTAGAATCATATAGTATGTATTGGATATGATAGGTTGTGCTCGAAAATCGTCGGAAAGGATGAATACCCTGCGCAACACCAAGGCCCAGGAAGATGCAAACTAGAAGCTGCTGCCAGACGGTGCTTTTACTTATGTAAAACGAATGATCCGATCGGATGATTTACATTACATGTACAAATTTAACCACCAGGTGACTCGAGCCGTTCACCGTACTCAAAACTCGAGAGGTCGGACAACGTATCCTCGGTCGTCTTTCATATCGCACCCTTTTTGTTCTCGTTGCGATTGCCGCCCGACCATCCACCCAGTGATTGGGGTCTGCGTGATATCGCTCGCTCGTGCAGAGTGTAGGTACAAGTGGCAAGGAAAGAGAATACACAAAGTACTGTCCGATCTGTGCGATTGTGTGCGGTCGGGCGAAGAGTTCCCGAAGGGTTTCCGACTCAAAGCTAGGCCCTATCCCACTAAAGGCTGGGCTCTCGCAGTCAGCTTGACCGGCGCGGCGCGGACAGGTGTTCGGGCGACGGGCGTCGAGCAATGCCAACAGCACTAGGCCACTGTTGGCGCTGCAAGAGGGAGAGGTGGCTCATCCGTACGCCGCTTCGTGCCTCCACTTACCTAGGATACCAACTACACCGAGCACGAAGCCGCGACCATGCTAGTAGACGCTAGCTGCCTCAGTGACAACATGTTTTCATTCATGGCTTGCCACTGCTAGTACACTCAAAAAACACATTCGATCGCTTTCCGACTAAACCCTCTCGATCACCGCAACACAGGAGGAAGTCGTGGAGCTTCCGATCTCGCCGGTAACCTGCGTAGGCGTGGTCATGTGAGTTGACAAGGGAATCACAAACAACTGACCTTGTAGTTAGACGAGCTATTCTCCGACCGACTGTTCGATTTGTCGTCCAGCAAATACAGCATATAACTCTCTGAACCCACACCCCACCAGTGATCCTTCTCCTGGGACTCCACGTGGACCGTAGGGTCATAAGACGTGTTCCAAGGGTTTTGCCACCCAATGAAGATATCGCTGTCCGCGGCCGTGCGGTAGATCACCGCGCCGCAACTGCCTACAGCAGCGCCCGAAGGATGGACATGCATGAATGTGGTCCACTGGCCGTTCGAGACGGTCGATGAGGGGGCGTCTTTGTAGAAGGAACCACGCCAGCTGTGGTCAAAGTTGACTTTGATCGTGTCGCCGCTGGCATTGTAGAAGCGGCAGAGCGTGCTGCATCGGCGGTGAGTGAAGCTACAGAAATATGCTCGCGGTCCGGCTCACCTAACGCCGTTTCCGTAGTCGCTCTTGAGCACGTCGAGGCGCTTGGTAGCCTCGGAGACGTACACATCCTTTTGCTGGATGGCGACCTTGCTACGGTCCTTGGAAGTTATTTCAGAGTCGGGCTTGCCCTTGTACTCTGGGAGGGTACGAAGGAAGTCGTTGTCGATCGGAATGCCGTAGTTCATCTTTCTGATTCTCTTTGGAGGACTGAACTCTTTGCTGGAGCGGTTTCTGAATCTTGTGAAGAGGCTGCAGACGCTTTATATCGCGTCCTGGCCCATTCTTATCTTGCGCAATTTACCGAATCCGTTCCCCGTCGTTACGCTAGTCGACTGTTCGGATCCGCGGCAATATCTGGTACGGATGTAGAAGGGAAGAGATGGACTTTGAATCTCTGAGTTCTGATAACAAGACAATAGGGGTCAATCCTCATTATAATGGACCTTGTTCGCTCTAGAACAAGCTCGTTGTTTGTATTTCAGGGTTCCTAACACGTCAGATACCTTCACCCATGGTAGACAGTGGAACACACGCAGTTTTGCTAGAATACTACGCCCCTTGAATCACCCTGCTTCGCAGAAGTTCTATTGAAACGTTGGAGTTTTCAGAAGTCCGGAATTCTCTGTCGGACTTTGGATCACGCTGTTTCGCAGAAGTTGTATTGAAACGTTGGAGTCTGTTGAAACGTCGGAGCCTTCTCTGACCGGGACCGATCAATATTGAGTTGCTATCCCCACCAGTACTAGTGACGTCGGCGGTCAATGACTGCCAAGGCTGTCACAATTCTGATCTCCGTTCGGATTCCTGTCGAAGCTCGTAAATACAGGATTACTGTACTATGTACTTGTAGTACTGGCACTAGTGTTAATGGATGACAAGAATTCCGGGTAGTTAATGTTAATTAGTCGATCGGTGGCTCCCTGTGTGGCCTCGACCATTCGACGGTCGACCAGCAGGGTTTCGTGAGATTCAAACCCAGCTACAACGAGTGACGACGGAGCGTGAAATCGGCGTGTAAACTACGTTCCTCAATAAGAAGCTGCAGAAGTCGTTGACCCGCCGAATGTATGGAAGGCCCCGTGCGTTCATATCTACAGACACCAGTTCTGATACCGCATGTCAGCTGGTATCGCATGCTTCCCAAGATTCTTTGGAGTTTCATACGCTTCCTCGGATTCTAGCTCGGCTCCTGATCGGTTTCCACTGCACGGCCAGGCGTGAATATATATGAATTGTGTTTTAGTACTCGTCGGCGCAAGTCAACGACAATGTCCTCAGACGACGATACCATTGTACACGACGATATCCCGTCCCCGAGCTACGACAAGCTGCTAGCAGCAGCGAATACGCTCTCGGATGCAGAATACCTCGCATTGCGCTATCGTCAGTACAAGTCTTCTATAGAGCGCAAGTGGTTCTATGATCAGACGGATGCCGCACTCCAAGCCGTCAAAGATGCCTGCGAGGCAGGCAAGGCAGCCGAAGCAAACGCCACTCCAGAAGTAAGTCACTTGGAGACTCCGAAATCTACAGTACTGACCAGATACTAGCAACTGAACGATCCGTTCCATTTTTCATTTGCGTACAAGACGTTGCGGCTTTTTTCCCGCTTTGCCTTACTTTCCATCAAAAATTCACAGGCCCGGGCTGAATACATTGGCAACATCGCGTGAGTCGTATTGTCATGGCCAGTTCACAACTGCGCCACGGTCACTTTGGTTGTCGTTTCGTCGACTCATGCCTCCTTCAAGGACCTATGCCAAAGGGTATGCTGCTGCCCTACAGGCGGACGCTAAGCTCGCCTCAGAGCGTGCTGTCGCAGCTAGAAACGCGTGTCGTCGAGCATTCATGGCCAAGACTTCTGCTAGCAACCAATGGTTCGATGGTGTCATGAAATCCATCTTCGAGAAGGACGGGCCCAACTTTGGGTCCCTCCTCGACTATTGTCGCAAACAGCTCTACCCCCAGAAGACCCTCAAGCAACTGAGCGAAGCCGAGAGGGTGCGTTTTCGAGACCAGAAAACGTCTACAACCCTAATCTTATGTTCTGATATTCTACACATTGATGCCACCAGATCTCCCTCTTCGCCAAGGTGGTCGAGAATTCAGGGCGGAGCAACTTCACCCACGACCTTATTTTCAAGGCAGAAGGAGCAATTGGCACGGCAGTAATTGTCGCGACGCTCGGTTTGCTCATTTACGATATCGTCGATTCCACAGCCAGCTTCACGGACAAGGTGGTGAATGTCCTTGGTGATGGTGCAGAATTCCTAGGTGTATGGGCGGGAGCCGCCGCCGCCGAAGCTTTGGCAGCTACCCTCTTTGGCGAGGCGGCCACGTTGACGATCATGCTGTTTGGTCTCGCCGGGGGGGTTATTGCCGGGTTAGCAATCGCAGGATTGATTGAAGGACTGAAACTCCTTATCTCGGAGGTATTCAATCTGGAGTAAGTACACGACTGACAAGCGATCCCTTGTCATGCTCTGACTCTATGTCCGACAGCTCGGGTGCTCTGTGGAAGGAATACCTCGCAAGGCCATACATATACAAAGTCAAGCTTCCCAACGTGATCCTTGACATCTGAGTTCGGCTGTGTCTCTGTCTTCTTGACTGTCTGGAGTTATTTTCCATTGCCCCAGAGGATATTTCTTGGATTCGGAACTATTGTACAAGTAGTCGAAAGAAACGTTCCGGTGTCCAACATACAGAATTACTGCCACAGAAGTATGCCCGACCAACATTTCGACCACGTTCAAGAGGGTGAGCCACTGAGCGATATCTCCGACCGCAACGTTCGACTCGGAGCGATCGCTGTTTACCTTGACACGGACACTTGAGCAGGGTACGTTGCAGACGACGATTGTTCTATATGTTATCGTCAGACTCCGAATTCACAGGCCCGGGCTGAATACATTGGCACCACCAGCAATGCGTATGCCAGATCCAGACGGCGCTAAATTTAAATTTTAAACTATCCGAATGATTTACATTACATGTACAATTTTAACCACCAGTGACTCCCGTTTACCGTACTCAAAACTCGAGGTCGGACAACGATCCGATGGTGTCTTGGTCGACTTTCCCCGTGTCGCACCCTTCTTGTTCTCGTTGCGATTGCCGCCCGGCCATCCGCCCGCAGTGCACTGGTGATTGTGGACTACACCGAGCACGAAGCCGCAGCCATGATACTAGACGCTAGCTCGCTTTTACTTGGCACACTGTTTTCGTCTCCGTCAGTGACAATATATTCTCAGTACACGATCATTCATGGCTTGCCACTGCTAGTACACTCAAAAAACACATTCGATCGCTTTCCGACTAAACCCTCTCGATCACCGCAACACAGGAGGAAGTCGTGGAGCCTCCGATCTCGCCGGTAACCTGCGTAGGCGTGGTCATGTGAGTTGACAAGGAAATCACAAACAACTGACCTTGTAGTCAGACGAGCTATTCTCCGACCGATTGCCCGATTTGTCGTCCAGCAAATACAGCATGTAACTCTCTGAACCCACACCCCACCAGTGATCCTTTTCCTTGGACTCCACGTGGACCGCAGGGTCATAAGACGTGTTCCAAGGGTTTTGCCACCCAATGAAGATGTCGCTGTCCGCGGCCGTGCGGTAGATCACCGCGCCGCAACTGCCTTTAGCAGAGCTCGAGGGATGGACATGCATGAATGTGGTCCACTGGCCGTTTGCGACGGTCGATGAGGGGGCGTCTTTGTAGAAGGAACCACGCCAGCTGTGGTCAAAGTTGACTTTGATTGTGTCGCCGCTGGCGTTGTAGACGCGGCAGAGCGTGCTACATTGGCGGTGAGTGAAGCTACAGAAATATGCTCGCGGTCCGGCTCACCTAACGCCGTTTCCGTAGTCGCTCTTGAGCTCGTCGAGGCGCTTGGTAGCCTCGGAGACGTACACATCCTTTTGCTGGATGGCGACCTTGCTGCGGTCCTTGGAGGATATTTCAGAGTCGGGCTTGCCCTTGTACTCTGGGAGGGTACGAAGGAAGTCGTTGTCGATCGGAATGCCGTAGTTCATCTTTCTGATTCTCTTTGGAGGACTGAACTCTTTGGTGGGGAGGTCGCTGGATCTTGTGAAGAGGCTGCAGACGCTTTATATCGCGTCCTAGCCCATCCTGCGCGATTTACCGAATCCGTTCCCCGTTGTTACGCCAAGCGACTGTTCGGACCAGAGATTGTTCGGCCCAGAGGGAATGGAAGATCTTAGACGGACTTTGAATCTGATAACGTTTTATGTCATGCTAACAGGGGTCAATCTTCTAATGGACCTTATTCGCTCTAGAACAAGCTCGTTGTTTGTACTTCAGGGTTTCTAACATGATAAATACCTTCACCCATGGTAGACAGAGGATGGAACAAACACAATTTTGCTAGGAGCATTATCATCAAGAAGTCCGATTCTCGGAATTCTCCGTCGGACTTTGAATCATGCTGCTTCGCAGAAGTTCTATTGAAATTTCAATGTTTGAGTTGGAGCCTTCTTTGACCAATCAATAATCCGGGGTTGCTACTTTTTGACGTACTACTATCCCCACCCGAAGTTCGGCGGTCGGTGACTTCGGCAGTAACGGGGTGTCACGATTGTCAATGGTCACACTCTCTCATACAGGCAAATTCTGATCTCCGTTCGGATTCCTTGTCGAAGCTCGTAAACGCAGGATTACTGTACTATGTACTACTGGCACTGGTGTTAATGGATGACAAGAATGCCAGGTAGCTAATGTTAGTATTCATGATGTACTGGGGATGTCTAGCTGATGTAGAGGCCCATTGATAGGATAGCGTTTCGTGAGATTCAAACCCAGCTACAACGAGTGCCAGTGACACAGAGTGACGACGGAGTCCGTTGACCCGCCGAAGTCATCGATGGGGTTAGTATGTAACGATGTCAGCTGGTGAGGGCCCCGTGCGTTCATATCTACAGACACACCAGTTCTGATAACGCGTGTCAGCTGCTTCCAAGGTTCTAGACCGGCTTCTGATCGGTTTCCACTGCGCGGCGTGAATATATATGAATTGTGTTTTACCACTCGACCGCACAATTGAACAATAATGTCCTCAGACGACGATACCATTGTACACGACGATATGCCGTGCCCGAGCTACGACAAGCTGCTAGAAGCAGCGAATACGCTCTCGGATGCGGAATACCTCGCATTACGCTATCGTCAGTACAAGTCTTCTATAGAGCGCAAGTGGTTCTACGATCAGACGGATGCCGCACTCCAAGCCGTCAAAGATGCCTGCGAGGCAGGCAAGGCAGCCGAAGCAAACGCCACTCCAGAAGTAAGTCACTTGGAGACTCCGAAACAAGGTCACCTGCAGTGCTGACCACATACCAGGAACTGAACGATCCATTCCATTTTTCATTTGCGTACAAGACGTTGCGGCTTTTTTCCCGCTTTGCCTTGCTTTCCATCAAGAATTCACAGGCCCGGGCTGAATACATTGGCAACATCGCGTGAGTACCATTGTCATGGCCAGTTCACAGCTGCGCCACGGTCACTTTGGTTGTCGTTTCGTCGACTCATGCCTCCTTCAAGGACCTATGCCAAAGGGTATGCTGCTGCCCTACAGGCAGACGCTAAGCTCGCCTCAGAGCGTGCTGTCGCAGCTAGAAATGCGTGTCGTCGAGCATTCATGGCCAAGACCTCTGCTAGCAACCAATGGTTCGATGGCGTCATGAAATCCATCTTCGAGAAGGACGGGCCCAACTTTGGGTCCCTCCTCGACTATTGTCGCAAACAGCTCTACCCCCAGAAGACCCTCAAGCAACTGAGCGAAGCCGAGAGGGTGCGTTTTCGAGACCAGAAAACGTCTACAACCCTAATCTTATGTTCTGATATTCTACACATCGATGCCACCAGATCTCCCTCTTCGCCAAGGTGGTCGAGAATTCAGGGCGGAGCAACTTCACCCACGACCTTATTTTCAAGGCAGAAGGAGCAATTGGCACGGCAGTAATTGTTGCGACGCTCGGTTTGCTCATTTACGATATCGTCGATTCCACAGCCAGCTTCACGGACAAGGTGATGAATGTCCTTGGTGATGGTGCAGAATTCCTAGGTGTATGGGCGGGAGCCGCCGCCGCCGAAGCTTTGGCAGCTACCCTCTTTGGCGAGGCGGCCACGTTGACGATCATGCTGTTTGGTCTCGCTGGGGGGGTTATTGCCGGGTTAGCGATCGCAGGATTGATTGAAGGACTGAAACTCCTTATCTCGGAGGTATTCAATCTGGAGTAAGTACACGACTCACAAGCGATCCCTTGTCATACTCTGATCTGTCCGACAGCTCGGGTGCTCTGTGGAAGGAATACCTCGCAAGGCCATACATATACAAAGTCAAGCTTCCCAACGTGATCCTTGACATCTGAGTTCGGCTGTGTCTCTGTCTTCTTGGTTGTCTGGAGTTGTTTCCTATTGCCCCAGAGGATATTTCTTGGATTCGGAACTATTGTACAAGTAGTCGAAAGAAACGTTCCGGTATCCAACATACAGAAAGTTACTGCCATAGAAGTATGCCCGACCAACATTTCGACCACGTTCAAGAGGGTGAGCCACTGAGCGATATCTCCGACCGCAGCGTTCGAGTGACCGCTGTTTACCTTGACACGGACACTTGAGCAGGGTACGTTGCAGACGACGATTGTTCTATGTTATCGTCAGACTCCGAATTCACAGGCCCGGGCTGAATACATTGGCACCATTGCAATGCGCAGTAGTCTGGGACGTAGTACATAGCCCTGCCGCGGCCACTTACAACTGCGCTATGGTTTCGTCGTTTCGTCGTTCTGTCGATCTCATACTTTTCTCCAAAAGGGGGTATACTGCTAGTTCGCCGCAGAGCGTGCTGTCGCACAGTGCGCACTTGTCGCCGAACATTCATAGCCGAGACTTCTAGCAACTAATGGTACTCGTTACAGCGATTCCCAGACTTTGATTGGTATGATCTGACCTGTCGTATACTTAAAAGCATCCGAGATTAGGGGTTTCAATCCTTCGACCACTCATCAAGGGAAACCAAACAGCGCGATCGTCAACGTGGCTGCCTCCCCGAAGATCGAAGCTGCCAAAGCTTGTGCGGCAGCGGCTCTCATCCACATACCCAGGCATTCGGCCCCACCGCCAAGTGGCACTTCCGCCACCTTGGACGTATCGACGACTCGGATGTCATCAACTAATTACTCCCGGCCAGCCGGTTACCCCTAAGGAGGTCGTGAGTGAGTCTGAATTCTCAACCATGTGCCCTAAGACATTGGATCGTGATTCAGGTCCCCGCCGTTCCGTGGCCCGAGTATCAACCGGATCTGCATTCTCGCATCATATATGAGACATGTACGCATTATGTTAGATGTAACTGATCACGACAATAATAACTATCTAATTAATAGAACTAACAGAACTATACATGCCCGTAACGTACTAGCACTGTGGTTGTGATGTTTGTCCCACAGCTACCTTGTCGGTCTCGCCCACACCCTCTTCCACATCGCTGCCACCTTGGGCGCCCAAGGTCTCGTAATCACTGCCCCTCCAGTGGGTAATATTAGGCCTCGTGGGAACATCACCTTCAACACAGCCCTCCACGAGGGTAGCGGCATTGCCCCGCGCTTCCACGACTTCTTCAGGCTCCAAGACATTTCCATACCGACCCTCTATAGCTAGAGGATGGCCGATCCAGACGTCGTCCGTGGCACTATGAAGCATCTCCGTCTCCAGATCGCCATCAAGGTCATACGCGGATGCACGAAACTCGGACAGCGCTTCTTCAGTGATGTGTGAGTGTGAAAAAGAGGTGGCGACGGAGAGAGAGGTAATGCGACGGGACTGGGATGGCCGCGGTACGATTGGAGGGTAGGTTTTGGAACCCAGTTTGATTCGGGGCGGCCTGGTGACCGCAGCTGGGATAGGGGAGAGCTGTGAAGTGGGCGAATCGGTAATGGTGGCGGGTTCGGTGCGCCTGGAATGACGCCGTATGTTCCAAACTTTCCAAGGTTCCCTCGTCCCGCGTACGCATCCAGAACTAGGGGTATGGGTGATAGACGAATGTTGCAGGCGCGAACTGGAGAGATTCGGGCCAGCGTTGGATGCAGCACGTGAGCGAGTCACGAGGTAGAAGCCGATCAGAATCACGAATAAAGAGACTGGGGAGAGCGAGAAGCGTTAGCCAGATAACTGGGGTGGTAGGACACGAAGCTCTGAGTGAAGGAACGCTCGGGGGCTGCTCATATAGAGCCAGAAATAGATTCACAATGAAACGTGGTTTCCTCCCGCTCATCCCGGGAGCGTACATGATGATGGTGTGCAGTCACGATGACCGTGACGTGCGGCGACGCGCATTACGCATCATCGAACAAGGTAGCGATGATGAATGAACACGACCAACCTACACCTAAGGTGATGAAGATTATGGTATTTTCTCCTAGGCCTCCACTGTCGTTGTTGTTGTCGCCCTCGTTGCTAGATCTAGAGTGTAATGCGGATTTGATGTGCATTTCTTTAGCTTCACGAGAAAGGGTGTATGTAGACAGTCTGCCAGGTTCGAAGTTGTGCACGCGGATGGGAGCAGGAGTCATGATGACGAACCAAGTATGGATGGGAGAAGTTAAATATTTGGAGCAAGTGGCACTGGGCCTAATCAGTGTACGGATGGGCAAGCGTGGTTTGGCATTGCCCCGTGGTTAATGGACCAATGGAAACCATACCTCCACATCCCGACTGACATCCGGTCCTTTCCGAGGCCAAATCGAAGAGAATTTCTAGGACTGCTGATGGTGGCAGTGACATGGGGCTGCCACGAGGGGACCTCAAGGTACGAGGGACTCACATGTGTAATTTGCACAACACCATCATCGCACCATTTTAGTCGACGAATGAGAGAAAAGCGAACAGAAGTTGGGTGGAAAAGCGTGAGTGCCGGATCAACGAGCTAGTCAATGGGAAGCTAACCAACGAGCAGCCATCGATCTAGGAAGACAATAGCACTTTGGTTTCTATTCTTCCTGAACAAGTATTCAGAGGTTCAGAGATCTCAGTGCCGCACACACCTACCTGCCAAGTGAAGGTTTGGAAACGACTCTGCACAAAAGCAATTGTCGGGTGTATCGGAGGACACGACTTTTAGCGAGTGCTGATTGGACGGCGCTCCGTTTATGTACACTTGGCTCGAGGCTCGCCGGCCCTGTCTTCGCCAAAACCGTGCACAACGATTGGTTGGATGTCATATGGATGAATGGAAGCGATGCTGTCGCGTGGACAGATAAGAGTCCCTCGAAACGCCTTTACCAGCTTCAGTGGACGCGTGCCAAACTGGTACAGCTTACGTAATGTTAAGTACAGCTTACCAGGTTACGCTTCGTCATTCGTGTCCAGACTTCCAGAGTCCATTGCTTGCCAGTGGACAGGAATGGACGCCACCTTACTCCTGCTGATTATTGGCTTTTGCCTAATCACGTTCATACTCTCATACACAGCGTACACTGAGGGATTATGGTCAAGGTCATGTCGTGCTCGTGCGACCGTCCTCCAGGAACTAGCTATTAGTGTCAGTGAAATTGAAGCAACGAACTTCAAGTTCGTCGGGTTTTTCCATCCATACTGGTGAGTGGGACTTGCTGTACTGCCGCGGGTCCCGCCGATGGCTCAAAAAAAACTTTCCAAGTAATGCAGGTGGTGGAGGCGAGCGGGTCCTATGGACTGCTGTTGCCCATATTCAGCGCCAACACAAAGACATAATCTGTGTCGTTTACTCTGGCGACGTCGATGCTTCGAAACAGCAAATTATTGACAAAGTAAAGGTAGGATGCATTCTCGCTTCCACTCCGATCTCGAACCCAATTATGGTACTAGGGCCGCTTTGCGATCAATCTTAAACCATCCACACTTCATTTCGTATTCCTAAAATCGAGAGGTCTAGTCGAGGGTTCACGTTGGCCTAGGTTTACTATCCTGGGTCAGAGCGTTGGCTCTATGTATCTCGTATGGGAAGCAATGTCACGGTTTATCCCAGACCTTTATATTGGTAGGTCCAGTTTTATCCAATCCCAACCCACGCCACATTAAATCGTTTTCAGATACAATGGGTTACGCCTTTACCTTTCCAGCTGTAGCTTGGCTGACGGGGGCTTCCATTCCTATCGGAGCATACGTTCATTACCCGACCATATCTACCGACATGCTTGCTCGTGTCCAGGGTGAATCATGGAAAATGCGAGCAAAACGCTTGTGAGTATTCCATCCACGGTGTTACACCGATCTCAATGATCGGGACAGTTATTATCGTCTTACCATGTACTACTATGCCATCTCTCTCTCGCATGCTCAGTTCTTGATGGTCAACTCGTCATGGACACGCAGCCACATTGCATCTATTATTTCACATGAGCACTTCGGCCCAGTGATCCAGTGGGCACATCGGGTGCCTCCCCTCCTATTCGTAAAGCTCTTTCTTTCAGGGTCACTCGTCCGGCTGGTCATAGATGGGCCACGTTCAGCACGTGGTAATAAGGTAGACAAGGTCAAGCCTGTAACCGTATACCCTCCCTGTGATACGCGAGAGATGGCCAAATTTTCGCTACAGGACAGAGAGCGAATTATTCTCAGTGTGGCGCAATTCCGGTGCGTTGATTGTTGTACGGGCATACCCGAGCGTTGACATGACGCCAGGCCAGAGAAGAATCTCCCGGCACAGCTGCATGCGTTTGCACAGCTTCTGACGGACCACCCCGAGTACAAAACGCAGGACAGAGCAAGCAAGGACCCTGTTCGACTAGTTTTGCTCGGCGGTGCACGGCATCAGGAGGATTTAGATAGGGTCGAGACTTTGCGTGCATTGGCAAAAGAGCTGGACATCCAGGTATGTTTAATTCTGTGTGGGTAAAACTGTCGTGCGTCACTCACCCTGCATTCAGGACCAAGTTACGTTCGTCGTAAATGCTCCCTACCCTGACATGCTGCGTTGCCTTTCTCGTTCAAGCATTGGCCTTAGCACGATGGTCGACGAACACTTTGGGATCAACGTCGTCGAATTCATGGTAAGCAATGCAAAAATTCGCGTAGCTCGACGAGAAAGCCGCGTGTTCACCACGTGCTTTTGTTGGTCATTAGGCAGCAGGTCTCATTCCCCTTACCCATGCTTCTGGAGGACCGCTGAGCGACATCGTCGTGCCCTACAAGTCACAGCCTACTGGTTTCCATGCGCGGACACCGGGCGAATTCGCGACGGCTATTCACGAGGTATTGTTTTTTTATTCGTGTCCATCGTACCACTTGGTGCCTCGTGGCGTACATGATGCGCGCGGATGTTGATACTGCCTCGTCGATTATAGATTCTGACCATGGACGCTGCCACGGAGCGTGGGTATAGAGAGCGAGCTAGGCAGTGGGCTGTGGAGAGGTTCTCAGAAGAAGAGTTCGTCAGGGGTTGGGAAGGGAGCGGATGGCAGGCGTGTCTTGGGCGATGATGCGCATGTTATCGACCCCTTGTACTACACCATTCGACGGTCAGAGTGGGTTGTATCCGCGCTGTTATAGGGCGAGGAGGTAGCCTAGTATAGTGCAACGTCCCTCCTATTACCATAGTACTGATGGGTCGTCAGTCCATAACGAGGTGCCCTCTGCGAGGCCAGCACTAACGTGATTTCATCTCCACGATTCCCAGCGTCGTCGCCGGTCATTTGTGGATTGCTCGTGCTGGCACACTCAAGAGCGACCCTCACAGCTTGTGCGTTTTCGATCAGTAGATATCGATGACTACCTGAGCGCCATAGGGAGCACTAAGTTATACACAGACCTTCAAGGTGAACGCGTCCGACTGAACGTCAACGGTTCGAACCGAACTTTTTGTCCAACGTTGAACGTTCAGCGCTTCAGCGCTCTGAGCTGGAGTATTGAACCGAACCCTTTGCTTGATTCACAAGTTCACCTCCCCCTTCGCCGAGAACGCGTTCGAATGGGTCCTTTTGGTTCATGCGTCACGTCTTGAAGCAAAAGCCGCGTCACCACCACCACCACGGACAACGACAGCGAGGTGACGACCTATCCACTACGATGTCACCCCCACCACGATGACGACGATGACGACGCGGCCGTGGCGGTGTCCCCACCACACTCCCATCGCCCATCGCCCATCGCCCATCGCCCATCGTCACGGCGCTAGTAGCCATGGCACTGCCACAACCACCACGATGAGCACAAGGATGACGAAGGTTACTTGGGTTGTGTCGGAAACAGTTTTGGGCTTTGTTGAGTATCTCTATTTAGCTCTCCTGTCTGCCCATGATGCTCTCGATCTTGAAGACGAGCCTGACCCGTGGATGCAAGCCTGAACTGTGGGTTGATACATCCTCAACGGATGAAACGGATGAAGAGGATGGTATGGAGGAAGTGGAGAATGCCTCATGACTTTCGCTATTTGTACCTGACATTTGTGTTCTCGATACTTAGTTCAGACTTTTGTCATTTCGACATAACCAATCGCAGTCGCGCGGGAGGTGTTTGGAGTCTCACACCGACGATCGCCAAACTTGGATGGCCGACTCATGAATTTAATTTGAAATTAGGGCGCGAACTTCCTGGCTTTCCATACTTCCCACACGTCTTCTCCAACCTACTACATGGCGGGCGACCTCAGGAAAAGATCCCCTCCCGTCCCCGCCGCGCTAGGAATTCTCAAGGCCTTGGATGTTCATCCAGAATCGTCTGAAAAGATCACTAAAATGGAACGAAAGGGTTTCTGGGCCGGCTTACTGGGGGGCGGGGACAAAGAAAAGGACATTCAGGCTGCCGGCGTCGAGCTGGAACGACTGATTGGTAATCCCTTTCGGCATCTGACATACTGTACCATTTGCTGATCACTGTTGCCCAAGGCTATCTCACCGCCACCGCATCAGAGGACTGGTCCCTTGTCCTTGAGGTCTGCGAAAGAGCATCCCTCAACGAGGCGAACGCCAAGGCAGCAGTCAGAACACTCCGCCGTGAATTTAAGCAAGTCTCTCTACCGTCAATATCGCGACCTTCTCATTGACTCTGCGTCTCCTCAGGTACGGAGAACCTAGAGCCCAGTTGGCTGCTGCAAGGGTGTGTTCCATGTGTCTTTCCCTATTTATATCCTTCTTACCCCTGTCTGACAAATAGCTATGGGGAATTATGTTTCGACATGGCTCGGACGTCCTCATCCAGGCATTCTCTGAGCGCAAGTTTGTTGACATTCTTGAGGATGTCCTCACATCCACACGCACATCGCCCGTTGTGCGCGAGCGTTTGATGGAGGTACTCGCTGCTGCTGCCTCTATTATCTCCTCTCGTAAGGAGTCTCTTGATTCTTACGACATCTTGTTTATCCATCGATTCAGGATCTCAGTTTGTAAGGAAAGATAAAGACAAGGATAGCATCCTCGCCCTTTGGCGTCGTTTCAAACCTGCAGACCAGCCTGATACGGGAGTTCCCTTTGATATGAACGATGCCATGTTCTGTCCTCCAGCTGCACCCGTTCTACGTCCATATCCATTTGAAGCACCTGTTGTCGACGATTCCCCCCCGGGTCCAAGAGCTCCAGTCTATCACCCGCACATCGCCTCTTCATCCTCCTTTGTGCCACAGGGTGAACAGCAGCATGCGACTGTGCACGACCCACAACACCACAATCAACGCCAGGATCAGACTGTCAAGGAGTCGTTATCTGATCCACTGAATATGGAAGCCGAGGATGTGCGGTATAGGATTACCCAATTAGAAGAAGAGCTCAAATACTCCCCGATGAGTCCGTGGACGGCGGCCAAGGACGAGGAGAGGAGGCGTCTCGAAAGAGTACTTTTAATGTTGACGTATGACGAAGTCCCGGGGCCCGAGAAGGCGGAAGAGAGAGACGTGAGAGGAGGGAGGGAGAAGTGGGAGCAGGAGCATGATCCAGGTAGAAGAAACGGTCGATCTGAACAGTTTGGCGACAGTGATAGCGGGAGCAAGGCTCAGCTTGCTTCGAATGGATCATTGGAAGATACCCCAACAGATGTGAACGAGGTGTGTGTGCTGTGCCACCTTTGGCTGCAGCCTACCAACTCATCGTATCCATTCGTAGGTGATCATACTGGATCCACCATCACATCAGACGTACGAAAGGAAGAATGCGGTGCTTCACAATGAGAAAGAATATGCAAACAATGTTCCCTACGCTCTTTCATCCATCAAGAAATCCCTGGACGAAAAAATACCCAGTATGCATTTCCGATACAATGCGCGGACCATAGATTACATGGTTTTACAGGACCGCGAGCAAACTACACCTCACCGCATGAGGCCAATGCCGCCATCGAAATCGCCATCGATGAGATTTTCAGTCTTAGTCCGCTTGTCCTCATTGACGTCACGACGGGTCGTTTGTGCGATGCTCAAGAGCGGGTTCGAATATTCAAACCGTTCAAGAAGCACATCTTTGAGACCGCGATGATGAAAAGAGATCCTGAAGATATTCGCCAATCTGTTGCGCAATACTTCAAATGGATAATGTTTTCTCACACATGGGAAGGGGAGGAACCGACGTTCAAGGATATTCACCTCGTTGATTCCGTCTGGAAACTGGACGACTCGCCATTGAACGAAAAGCTCCGCAAGTTCTGCGCTCGGGCCCGCGAAGACGGTTATAAATGGGCTTGGTCAGACACCTGTTGCATTGACAAGGATACAAGCGCCATTTTAAGCCAATCACTCACTTCCATGTACAGTTGGTACGAAGAAGCGGCAGAAACACTTGTCTACCTCGCAGATGTCCCGCCCTCTTCAGAACTCGGCGCACTCACGAGGAGCCGATGGATGACTCGCGCGTGGACATTACAAGAACTTCTTGCGTCCAAGGTCATCCGGTTCTACGGTCGTGACTGGAAGCTCTATCTGAATGACATGCACACGAATCATAAGGAATCTCCTACTATCAAACAAGAACTAGCAAATGCTATGCGTGTCGGCCCAGAGACTATTACCAGCTTCCGGCCGGAGGACCTGGGGGTGCGAGAGAAACTCCGGTTAGCATCGACACGCCAATCAACGATCAAAGAAGATCTCGCCTTCTCCTTGATCGGAATCTTCTCAAGTGACATCGTGCCTCGCTATGGGTTGGGGAAGGAAACAGCGATTGGTTTGCTTCTAGAGAACATTGTTGCTCGTACGGGGGATGTGACCGTCATCGCATGGAGTGGGAAATCATTGTCCTTCAATTCCTGTCTTCCCGACTCTCTCGCTGTCTACGACCAGATACCATATAGCCCACCATTAATGGACGTCACCGAGTTCGACACATGCGTGGAACAGCTGGGTGCTGGATTGGCACAACAGGACGTCCTAGCATTCTACAACAAATTTAACCGACTCCCTCGAGCGACCTTCTTAAACCGTTGCTTACAGCTCCCATGCATTGTGTTCCCCGTGACAAAAATCGGCGTACAAGAGCTGGATGAT
Organism: Boletus reticulatus; assembly: GCA_038093535.1. Taxonomy (NCBI): domain Eukaryota; kingdom Fungi; phylum Basidiomycota; class Agaricomycetes; order Boletales; family Boletaceae; genus Boletus; species Boletus reticulatus. Next base: position 61,760 of record JBBPSJ010000104.1, read on the forward strand.
AGTCGAGGACATGTCTATCGCGCAATGGTCTCATTGCTGGGCAAAGTCAAATTTAGGACCTCGGACAAGATGCCACTGCAGAAGCCTCGGAAGCTCGTCTTCGTACATCCTTGGCTATATGACCTTCGGGATCCTCTCGATGGGTTCGAGTCGGACGACGGACGGGAGCGTGAATCTATCATTAGCTCAGCTTGGTCCAATGCGGGTTCGGATGAAACGGTAACCTGTCCCTTACCTGCCGAGCCTTCAGCTCGTATAGGTCGGTATACACAGGCTTTGCGACTACTTGCTCGCGTCGGGCGTCCATTCAACGCGCTTTTGTTGGAGCAACAGTCGACTGGTCGATACAAGCGTGTTGCTGCCGAGCATGAAATCGTCCTTCCAGGAGTCCCATACCAGGAGAACCCCAAAGATATCAATCTAAGCGTATTGGAGATCATTTGAGTCGGATGGCGTACGTCGTTCGCTTTGTTATTTTTGCTTTCGATCACCGATTTGCTGTCTCGCTGTTTAGTCAGTTCTCTGTTATCGTACATTCACCATTCAAACTATCCATCAAAGTAGCTGTTGTCTGTATACCACCCATACGCACGATACACCCCTCATCAAATATACCCATACCGCTATTGTCCCTAGTCGTCACTACCATTCATGAATGCCCTAAACTGTTGCGAACGCTCTCGGCTTCCCCTTCGACACGTGCCACACGGCCGAAGGGCCAGAGCACGTTCGTCGTCAATGTTCCCCATACTGACATGCTCTCTCGTTCAAGCATTGGCCTTGGGACGATGCCGACGAACACGTTGGGATCAACGTCGTCGAATGCATGGCAAGCAATGCAAACATTCGCACTGCCCGACGAGAAAACCCGGGTGTTCACCACGTGTTGTTATGGGTCGATCACAGCCCATGCACGGACACCGGACGAATTCGCGACGGCTACCCACGAGGTAAGGTTTTTGTATTCATGCCCATCGTACCACTTGGTGCCTCGTGGCGTACACGATGCGCGTGGATATTGATACTGCCTCGTCGATTATAGATTCTGACCATGGACGCTGCCACGGAGCGTGGGTATAGAGAGCGAGCTAGGCAGTGGGCTGTGGAAAGGTTCTCGGAAGAAGAGTTTGTCAGGGGTTGGGAAGGGTCTTGGGCGATGATGCGCATGTTATTTGACGGTCGTTTTCGGTCAGAGTGGGTTGTATCCGCACTGTTATAGCGCAATCCCAAAGGCTATCAAACATTGACCAAACTCAGGGGTCGTTGGTCCATAACGAGGTGCCCTCTGCGAGGTCAGTACTACGTGGCGTCATCCTCCCGGACCACGACTCCCAGTGTCGTCGCCGGCCACATGCTGCTCGTGCCAGTGCTGCGCACCATTCCTGACACAGACAAGGATCTACGAGCCACTCGAGAGCGACTCATAAGTATTACCATTCAGTCCAGTAGATGTCGATGTCAAACACAATGCTACCTTGGCGCCAAAGGAGGAATAATTTGTACACACCTTTCCACATATACACGTGTACCGGGTTTGCGATCTCCGTCAGACCCTCGGTTCATGCGTCACATCCAGGCCCGGGGTTCTCAAAGGGGAAGCGAACAGGCAAACACGTCGGCGGTTGCTTCGAATTCCACGCCTCTTACGTCCACGTTCACGGTGCACCTGCGATTGATCGAAGTTATTTTGTACTTCAGGTGCGTGTATGGCACGGTGTTCGTCTATTCAATATCCGCACCCTCTATGACTTTTTCACCATCTTCAGAAAATTTCACGTTGTTCTGATAGGGTGTCAATATATTACAGATAATATATTGTAATGCCCTACCGGATCCGACGACGATTTACCCACGTACTTTGTGTGGGCTGAGGCAACTGTCAGGATATACCCCTGCGATGAGCATAGATACTCACTTCCATATGCAACCAAATCGCCACTATCGTTTATAAAGTCTACGCGGGTATAAGCCAAGTTTTTCCCTGGTAACATTGATTGTGAATCGTCCGGGTCACTTGGTCACACGGTTCGTACCTAGAGCAGTTATCGTCGCTGTTGCGTTTAGAACGTCGCCGACTCTACCGGCGGGTCGGACGAATGAAGTGCTGACGTCCGTTGAGACGCCGGTCATGTATTGGCCCTTGGAGGCAACGGCCAAGGAGCCGAGGGTATCCGTGAGCGACATGATCAGTCCACCATGAACGGTCTGGTATGGATCAGCACAGAAAAAGGCATTGGGAGCGGGATGGACACACCCCAACTCTGTTGACTAGGTATGACGTCGAGTGGTGTGCGAGAGCGATAGACGACAGGAATACACACGATTATATGGCTCTATCGTGAGCTTTGTGTCGACGCGCCCGGGAGTAGCCCGGGTGATGACGAGCTGTTGTTCAATTAGATGATCCAGAGTGTGGGTGGTTGTGGGAGCAAAGTGAACAGACGTTTGGAAAGCATTGTGCGTCGTGGCCTCGATAGCCTTCGTTTAGCTAGAGTATTCTCCACAAAAAATCGGGCATACCTTTATTGTCAATAAATGATTTCCAAACCTACAAGTAGAGTTGATACTGATTGTATTCAAGAGGATAAAGTTGAACTCACCCTCCGAGTAAAGCGGAGACAGGCAGACATGCGAGAGGCAGGTGTTTGTTTATTTCTGGTGCTGTTGCCAAACATTGCTCGTAATTCACTCTCCGCCCGGCGACATCCGAGAGTGATTCTCTCCGTAGCAATTGTTGACTTTGCTCGTTCAACAACACTTCCGTCTTCGTTTCTCGCAACGCTACAGAAATGTCCGACCTTTGTCCTGTATATGCTCCCTTCTTCGGCGCCATGGTGAGTACTTTTAGATCTTCGTTGGAGCCGATGTTGAAACGAGCCTTAGGGCTGCACTTCTGCGATCGTGTTCACTTGTAAGGGACCCGAAATTTGAATGTCAAGAAATTGACTCAATATCCATTCTTTCTTCGCTTCTCTGTGTAGGCATTGGGGCCAGGTGCGCGCAGTGATTGATGCAAAAAATTTCACCTTTCATCTTACAAACTTATAGTTATGGCACTGCCAAGTCTGGTGTCGGTATCTCTGCCATGGGTGTCCTCCGACCTGACCTCGTCATGAGATGTGTCATCCCAGTTATCATGGCTGGTATCATTGCGGTTGGTCCTCTGCTTGTCTAACCTTGCACAATCACAACGAGCCATCTAGATTTATGGTCTGGTTGTTTCGGTCCTTATCTCAAGTTCACGTGTGTTTGGCTGTTCCTCTCTATTCCGTCAGGTTAGCTGAAATATGGGTTTTGTTTAGTCAGCTCCACCATGTCGCTTGCATCCAGCTTCATTGACCTCGGTGCTGGTCTTTCCGTCGGTCTCTCTGGTCTCGCAGCTGGTTTTGCTATCGGAATTGTCGGTGATGCAGGTGTGAGAGGTACTGCCCAGCAACCACGACTATTCGTCGGAATGGTCGGTTATCCGTACACGTCACTTTTTCGCTGTGTGCTGACGTGTCACGTAGGTTCTGATTCTTATCTTCGCCGAAGTATTGGGGCTTTACGGTATGATCCGCCGGTTCTTTAGGATCTATCGTATTAATAGAATGTTTTAGGTCTCATTGTAGCTCTCATCATGCACACGAGGGCCGGTGAAGCTGTTGGAGTGAGTCAAGTCAATGTCGATCCGAGTGGTGGCGGTTGCTGACATTTTTTTTAGTGCTAAAGTGGCTGTGCTTCCACCATGACGTAGATGAGCCCAACACGACTAGGACACTATCTTGTCTACCTACATCCTGTTCCCCCTTGCCTCGTGACAATCGCACTTGCTACCCCCAGAGTACCGCTGGCAATTTGTTGGTTGTTGGAAGGTGTCTTCAGTGATCAATCACCCGACTCCCTTTGTTAGGTTTCGACAACCAATAGATGAAATCATGAAAGACAGTGTGATCAGAATCAGCTAAATTTAATTGAGTTAGTTAGTAGATTCTAAACAAGTATTTACTCACGTCACTGCATTCTCGGACGTGTCTCAAGTGATGCTACGACTTGCACTTGAGCCGACCTTCACAGCGTAGGGATCGAAGATGAATTCTTTTTCATCGTTGCCAAGGACGTTGCTGGCATTGTCCTTGATCAGTCTTGCTGCTCTGCCAGTCCTGGTCGCGACAGCTTCTTCGCCACCAACATCCTCCAATGATCCATTCCGCGCTATCGTCGTCGTGCACCGAGCTCAGCGACCAGAACCACCATTATGCTGCCTGAAACCGCTGCCAACCATTGACTCTCCAGAAGGACCCGAAGACGTTCTTCTCTCATTCGAAGATTGGAAGTCGAGATACTTCCATGCTAGCTCGCAAACTGTCCCCGTCGCGAAACCCAGGTTCGAGACATCCGACGGTGATCTTGCAAGCAAAACCAACGACCAGAACACCGACACCCCACCGGTAGACGCCCCATTCTCTCCCGACCTCCCATATACTACAAGTGAGGACACCCTTCCACCACACTTCCGTATACCTATCGTCGACCGCTTCAACTATGCCAACGTGGACTGTTCTGCACGAGTACACATGTCTCACAAGTCCACCAAATCAGCTTCATCAATCCTTTCGTCCACAAAGGACAGATATATGCTCTCGCCGTGTAGTGCAGATGGACAGTTCGTGGTGGTGGAGCTTTGTGACGACATTAGGATCGACACGGTGCAATTGGCCAATTTCGAGTTCTTCAGTGGGGTGTTCAAGGATTTCTCCGTGAGCGTCGCAAAGACGTACACCAGTACTAATGAGGGATGGACCCCCGCCGGGACTTATCGTGCAAAGAACGTCAGAGGCGTCCAGGTGAGACTTGCAAGTTCGCATGTCGTGTTTTGTCTCATGGCATAGTCAGTCTTTCCATCCACCGACGTCGTTGCGGGGTTTCTATCGCTATATCCGGATCGACTTTCACTCACACTATGGGCACGAGTATTACTGCCCCATTTCGCTGCTTCGGGTATACGGACTCACTCATCTCGAAGAATGGAAATGGGACGTGTGGCAGGCCGAGAGTCGTGCGCGACTTCGGGATACTGCTGCGCAACATTCGTCGATTATGGACGACCCAGGAACAGGCAACGACCCGGTATCCAATAGCGACACGAACGTTTCCATGACCCAGCTTGTAGCGGCCGAGAGTGGCTCAACTGCCACCTCGTTGCCATCGCTGGTTGAAGCAGTGGATACGCCGATTCGTGAGGCGTTTTCCTTGCCCAGCTCATCGTCTACACATGCCCAACTTCGAAGATCTTCTCCCGTCCCTGGTGAGGAAACGTCGACATCGAGCAGTAGAACTGGGATACAGCAGACGTTAGCGGCGCAATCCGCGGGAATACATTCAGTAACGGAGGCAATTTCGTCGCTCTTATCCGTGTCCTCGCCCGCGTCTGTCGTTCCCGCAGCCGAGCACACTCATCTTCATTCACATGATACTGATATGCAGTCATTTACTACGCTTTCGTCGCAACCAAGCAACCCTCCGGTGCCTCCACTGGTTCAACCAACTCCTCATGCGGCGTCTTCCCAACAGTGGAGTGGAGAGTCTATCTATCGAACAATCATGAATCGTTTGACCACCCTCGAAGCAAATCATACGTTATACGCACGGTATGTGGAGGAGCAGACCGCCGGCGTACGAGAGGTGTTGAGAAAGCTCAATGAGGAAGTCGGAAGGCTCGGGAGCATCGTGAGTGTTCTGATTTTGGCGGTCCGTCAGTGCGTCAAACTGAATCGTTGCAATTCATGCAGAGTCGAATGCAGGCACAAATGTATCAGCGCACGGTTCACGAGTGGGAAAGACAACGGCTGCGACTGGAGCTTGAACACGGCGAATTACTTTCTCGCGTCAACCATCTCACAGAAGAGGTGAATGCTACGTTGTTGGTGGATTGTATGTCGCTGAAGCGGTGCAGGTCGTACTGGAGAAGCGGCTCGGTATAGCTCAGCTATGTCTACTGCTCGCTGTGCTCGTGTTTATTGGCCTCACACGTGGTGCCCCTTCTGCCCAGCACCCTCCTCCGGCCGTGCCTCGCTCAACCCGCGAATGGGGTGTCCGCAATCTCAGCTTCAGTAGTACAGATGGCTGGAACCCGCTCAGGAGACGAAGTCGCAGCCCAACTGAACAAAGGGGGATTCTGAGAACCGAGAAGGTTACTACTGGTGATTATCATCTTGTCATTTGAGGTGTTTTACTGGGTTGACACCGCCACAGACAATCGTTTGCCGTTCCCAGGTTCTACGACTAGTTCAGACTCAAAGCCCCAGCTACACGCTCACATCCACCAACACGTCTCAAAGGCTTTCAAGATGCCTGTGGCGTCGACGTCGACATCCTCGCACAAGCGTGCACATACGTCATCCGCCTTTCGAACGCCCACGAAACCCCGCTCGCTCATATCAATCGAACCACATACACTGCCTAGGGCAGAACTCCTCTCCAGATCACACTCGTCCTCCACGTCCAGCCACCCGCATGTACGCTCCACCAAACACTGGGCACGTACGGCCCATTTACACGAGATCAAGGTCTTGCGTGAGCGGCGCGGCAGTAGCGGGAAACGCCCCGGTGGCGCGTGGCACAAGGATCGAGAGAACGACCATGTGCATGTGCATGTGCGCTCGGACTCGCTGGGAGACGTGTTTAGCGTGTCGTCTGTCTTGTCTCCATCGCATGTCAAACTCACAGCCAAGGGTAGACCGCCGGACGAACTGCGTCGACCGTTGACGCCGTTGACGTTGGGGGTGGCGAATCAGTTGGAGGAAGGTACGGAAGCGGATGCGTGGATCGATACGGACGTGGATGTGGATGTAGAGGACACGGACGATGACGTGGACGTTGTGTCGGAGCAGGCGGTGGCGTTGCATTCGCCGGAGCGGGACGTGTTTGGGTCGGTATCGTCGTCGTGTGGACGTTGACACTCCTTGTGCGTTTCGTACTGCGTCTTCGAGTCGTTGTGTGTACCTACTCACGGACTATGACAGCCTTTGTTTTGTTTTAGACACTGGGAGTGCTTCACTTCGAGCTTTCCTATCATACGACACTCTCGACTTGGGGGTGATCATAGAAGTGAATGTATCGGGTGTTGTTCGTACGACGCTAATTCTCGCCTCTCTTGTCAGATTCTAGCGACCACCCCATATGCCATAACGGCCGGAGACGGACTCGGTATGTTTGGCATATGCTGCGTACTATGCAGTAGTTGTCTCTCGGAAAGGACGCTCAGCAACCAGACGTGTCCGCTGTTCATTCCTTGCGACCACCTCATTAAGTTGGTTACTTTCCCCAATCTTGGCTGTCTCTGTAAAGTTTCCTTACTATCGTCTTAACGGCTGACACTATGCTATATGTGCCATGTTGGCCCTCGAGTCACCAGTTTCGTCACCAACCTACTCGCAATTGCGGGAAGTTGATTGAGATTGAGGTGGGGGGGTGCCGGTGATCACCGAGTCGATTGGAAGGGAGCCGACCGAACAAGTCGTGGCTCATCATTAAAATATGGATTGGAAGCGGACACTGCCATGCGAGTGGTCTCGACGCTTTCCACAGTGCAATGTGGGTTCTCGAGTTCCTCTCGGACACGCATTGGTCAACTGGTCCAGGACCAACTTCAAGAACGTGACACAGGTCAGACTTGTCCCTACTAGAATGCAGTATCGTGACTTGCATAGTTTGACAGCTTGTGCATGGATAAGATTCCCGAGACACGGGGGCGAAGAGTTCACCTCAGTTGTATGGAAAGCCATTTCAAATTGGCTATGACATTTTCCAAAATCCTCATGATGTTCAACGAATGGCCAAACGCAATCGTCATTGTCTGTCGCGTGGAAACTCGCCCCAGGAAACACAGCCCCCCCGACACGTGCCGCGAACGTTCTTGCGACCGCTCTACGACAATCGCGCCCGCACCAATGGCTCCGTCGTCGATAATGTCTGGTGCGTCATGTTGGATTTAAAATGGAGGTGCTTTGACGCTTACCATTGTCCAAGAACCATCCCCTTCAGCAGAAACCAGCACTGGTAGCCGGGTGGTTGTGAAGTTTGCAGGAAATGACAAGTATCTTGTGGGCGGTGGCAAGCTCAAGGCGGTACAGGTTCGGCGAGTGGCAGACGGTCAACAAATGGCATCCATGGAAGCGGAGGGTGTCATAACTCTCCGTTCGTCCGCAGATGACAGATGGATCGCAGCGGGGACAGCCAGAGGAGAGCTATTGCTTTGGGATACCGAGACATACGAACGAGTCCTTGAACACAACGAGCACCTTCCCGTCGACAGAATTCTTTTCTTCTCCGACTCGACTCGATTCACGTCATACACCAAGCGCAGAACCATCATTTGGGACATTGCAAGTAGAGAACATCTACAAATATTTGACCATGAAGCAGGCCAGAGCGCAGTAGGGTTCGACGAGTCAGAAGACTATTACATCACAGCAGCCACTGAGAACTCCGTTCGCATATATGGCGGCCGTGACGGTCATTTGCTCGTTAAGATCCCAGTGCGCGTAACTTCACCCTATTTCAACTCGCTCGGCGACCATGTATTCGTCACATCCAACAACACGATGAAGGAATTCGAAATGACCACTGGTTCAACAGTTGCAGAGTGGCCAGTTCCCTATAGCGAACACTCGTCCATTGCCCTACTCAGGCATGAGAACTGGGGATCCATCGCATACTCTGCAAAACATGGCGTCACATTTTGGAATCTCTCCACACATGCCAAGTCTGGTTTCATTGAATGCCCTCTAGAAATATCTTCCATTGCATCCTCTCCGGACGACCAGTTTCTCGCAATCTGTGGATTCGATGGGGAGGTTATCATCCAGGATATCAAAGACGGCTTGCCTTCATACCATTCTGCTGTAAGTATTCGGCCGTCGGACTAAATGATGGTCTACTGCTAATCTGCCTTGTTTCGATCCTCCTTAAATACCGAAACTGATTGCTTTCTCCCTCAGGCACCATGTATTCATTTCGCTGGCACTGCACTCGAGGGCTGCATTGTAGATGCTGAAGCACCACTGACGGGCGCACCCACTACTCCTCACCACCAGAGGAACCACGCACCCGCCAATGGATCCCTCGTACGAGTCCTGATCAAGCGAAGCAAAGTGTACATAGCCGATGGTTTGTGGGAGCTGGCGTTGAATGATGCAAACAAGGTACGTTGCTTCGTGTCACGCAGGTTAGCTCTAGTCAATAGATTATTACCAGGTCATCGAGCTCGACCCGTCGTCCCCATGGGGCTACGAGAGGAAACACGCAGCGTTACACAAGGCAGGAGACTATGAAAGGGCACTCAATGCATTCGAGGAGATGCTATCCAAGATGTCGCAATCGACTGATCCTGGTATTCGCAGTGAGGGCGCCGACATCATGCTAATCTACCGATACTTATTCGCTACTAGAGCTCCATCGCCATTACATAGATCCGACACATACGAGAACGGTCATCCGACGTGCTGTTCGGGATGCTATCCGCGACTCTCCTCGGGTGCTCATTAACACCACCTCCGGTCGACTCCTCGACAAATCAGAACAAGCCTTGTCGTTTGAATCACTCCCTGTCTTCACAGAGTTGATCTCTTCCATGACGACCATCATTAATCATACTCGCATCGAACATGACGTGATGGAGTACTATCGTTATGCCATGTTTTCGCACGAGCGGGAAGACAATGAACCTCTCCTCAAGGAGGTCATTCGCACTATGGTCTATGATCTCAAGGATTCTTCCACCAACAACAAGCTTAAAATGTTCTGCAAGATCGTACGGGATGCTGGATTACACTGGGCTTGGAGCGATACCTGTTGCGTCAACAGGGAGGATGGCCTCATACTCCACGAAGCGCTGGTCGCCATGTTCAGATGGTGCGAGGGTTCGGCTTTGACTCTCGTTTTACTCCGCAGTGTTCGCTCTCCGTCACAGTATGGTGACCTCATCAGGAGCATCTGGAACACTTGTGTGTGGACTTTCCAGGAGTACCATGCCTCGAAGGTCGTTCGGTTCTACAATGAGGATTGGACACTCTACCGGAACATCGACATCCCAAATCACAAGGAGTCTCCTGAGATCCTGATGGAGATGGAGGAAGCAATCGGCGTCTCGACGCAGGCACTAATGGCACTTCGACCTGGGTTAGACAAGATTCGGGAGAAGCTGCGCCTGGTTTCAAGACGAGAGGCAACTCTCGTCGAGGATGAGGCATATTCGCTGCTCGGGATATTCTCCGTGTCCTTGCCGGTTATATATGGTGATGGAGACCAAGCGCTTGGGCGACTGTTGGCACAGATACTCACGAGTTCGGGAGACGAGAGCATTCTTGCATGGACTGGCAAGTCTGGAGGCTTCAATAGCTGCTTCCCAAGTCGCATTCGTGTATTCAGCCAATTATCGACTTCACACATCCCGCCATCCATGACAGACACTGAAATGGAGACCATCACCGCCACGTTGCGATCCTCTTCTCTCAGTCGCGACTTGGTCATGAAATTATATGATCGGCTCCAAGCGCTTCCCGTGCCGTCGGTTTCAGGCAAACGGCTGAAGCTTTCCTGTCTTACTTTCGGACTCGGGCCCTTGTCAATTTCTCGAACTGGGTCGGAACAATTCCGTGCACAGGGAACTGCACTTGGGATTGTAGATGTTAGTACCGCAGAAGACCTCTCCCAATTGGACTCTCTGACTCTTGTTCACCCATGGATCAACTTTCTCCTCGGCCGACAGTCTGTGGGAGAGACAAAGGAGGAAACGGATGATGAGTCTTCATCTGCAAGCGGACCATCTTCACTCCCACCGCCGATGGACAGGCACACAGCAGCTCTGCAGGCTATCGCTCGTCTGAGACAACCGTTCGGTGCGCTATTGCTCACACAAACGGGAAAAAATGTGGCTGAGTACAGGAGGGTCGCTTCGGAGAGTCCTATCACGGTCCAGGTGCAGGACTATGCATCATTGAACATGCTGATAGATAACGTACGGATACTGGAAGTGCTCTGATCTATTTCAAGTTCCCATGCTCGCCGCATGACACCGATGTCCAGCTCCGTACTTATGCCCACCGACTCGAACACGTCGACAGATTGAATTCACATCTCAGGAAAGTGCTCGATATGACAGCTCCACCCCCGCTTCCCGACCAATGGACCAAGTTCTTGATGGCAATCTACATACAAGCCCAACCGTCCTGGGTACGGTCAACATCAAAGAAATCGAGGAAAAAGCAAGAGAGGTCATGAAGGACCATCTATGTGCGTTCCGAGCAAATTCACCTGCTCCCTGTCGATGACTGATGGCGATCCATGCTCTGTTCTGATTCGGTCAGCCTTTGGCAGTGCAGGGACGTGTTTGACGGACGTTGCGAATAAGAGGGCGTTGGAGAACTGGAAGCTCGTCCCCCGGATGCTCGTCGGTGTAACGGACCGCAGTCTACAAGTGCGTGCCCGGTAGTTTCAGGACTCTTCACCGCTCTCACGGATCGATGTGCGCTCAACAGGCCACTATCATGGGCGTCAAGTACCCTGTCCCGATATTCGTTGCGCCTGTTGGCGTGCAAAGGATCCTGCATGCCGACGGTGAACTCGCGAGTGCGCGCGCAGCAGGGAACGTCGGCGTCCCTTACATCATGAGTACCGCATCCACCCGGTCCATCGAGGACGTGGCGGCAGCCAACGGTCCCAACAGCCACCGGTGGCACCAACTCTACTGGTGAAACCCATTTCGCGAAGTTCACCCCAATGCCCCATTTCAGTTGTGATTGAATGGAGTGGCCTTGTGCGTGCTCAGAACACGATTCGATCGGTCTATAACGTCCGTGCTGCGTTCGCCTCATGCTTCCCATGTTTCACTCCATCGTCCTCCGAGCCCGCTTCGAACCCGTCGCAAAACGCAGCGAACACAAGCCTCTTTTCGGAACCGCGCTCCACCTCTACCAGTGCTATAATTAGACGCATCCTGGAGCACCTCGGTTTCGGATGGCATTTCGGTTCCACTCCACCTTCGGCGCCGCTGCGTATCGTCGAACAGGACATCCCGACGACCCGACTCCTCTCTGACGCTGTTTGGATACACTCTTTTCGTTCGCCTGAGCATCTATCTCTCTGACGATAGCGAGGAGGTGGGCGGGAGAGAGGCACTGATCACTGATTCGTCGAGAAACTCACATCGCCGGACCAGTACGCAGCGCTCACTGCCCAGCGCGAGAGCGAGCGATGGCAGCTCGAAGCAGGCACGTCGAAAGGCAGAATGGACGGCACGTCGGCAAGAACGAAAGGCCCGCACGAGGGCTGCGGTGTTCATGTCGCTCATTGAGTCACTGGTGCCTCGCCTCGCCTAGACGGGGATACGTTCGAGGGATTCCAGGGGGCGGGATGGACCCTACGTCTTTGTCTTTCCACCAAGCGGGCAATGTCAGACTGTCGAAGTCCGAACGTTGACTATGACGGGCCTAACGCCTCGCTGCGGACCTTGGCGGGGAGCGGCACACGCGGAAGAAAAACCCTCTTGGAGCACTGAGCGGATCAGGTTCAGATTCGCGCTCTCGCATCTCTCACGTCCAGAACGCCCCACCTCACCCTCCCATGGCTGCCCAATACTTGCCAGTAACAAAAGGCGTTCTGAGGTACATGCGAGAGTCGAACTCGCATGATGCCTTACGATCATTGATTGCGCTAAGTGGGCAATAGATGCACTCTAAAAGGCCATAACGGAGGTAGGTAGTACCACTGGTATGATTGAAATGGTATAGTTGCAGGATAGCAACCAACAATCTGCGTGAATTCGCGCGCTCGTGTGTCGGATGAAAGAGACGCGATGAGGTGACTACTAGGTATGAGGTATCATCAACCTAGTAAGTGACTCGGACGATGTGCCGCGAAAGCTTGAGAAGGTTTTGGGCAAACCCGTAGGGTTTTGGCCGGAGGCTGGCCCGATCTGCGGATGGCCAAGGTGAGCTGTGACCCAGGGTTTAGGAGCCTCGCGACGCGGCTAGCGCAGCTTGGTCCCCATCCACTAGGAGCGGGCGAGTCACTTGTTCAGTACGTTTATGTACAGCAGCTAAGGCTGGTAGAAAAGAGGCACAGTAAATAAATGTTAGATCACCTTTGATGTGAGCATAAAGGAGGATATAAAAAGACGATGGCCAGATGATCCCTGAGCAGTCTGAAAAGGTGCCTTGAGTTGTTAAAGTAGGACAAGGGTTAATCCAGAAAACGGATATGGGAAGTCAGCGTGTTAGCGGGAACGTTGTTTCGCGTTGATGGGTGTGCATTGCTCAGCCTGAGATTGGACAGGGATTGTGTGTCGTCGAATAGCGTGTTCCGAGTTCGAGGTATGACATCTATTAATTGAGTTCAAGTTGTTTGCTCGATATGCACTGGTATTGGGATCTCCGAGCCCGTGCCGCCGCCGTCGTGTCGCATCTGAGTCGTATCCTCAGTGCTGACACGTCAAGGGGAAGGACCCATCGTCGTGTGTGTTGACCAACAAACGTTGCGTCAGCGCCAACGTCGTGATTGTGCATGTTATAAATTGGAGGGGACGGCGTGGTGGGAGGGAGGTGGAATTTGAATGGGTTCAAAGATGGCATTGTCGTCGATGTCGTCGCACTGGTGTATTTCGCATCAGCATCGGCATATGCGTCATCGTGACGTGCAGTGGTGGTGGTCATTACCATCCCCTTTGCCATGGTCAGTTGTCGAGGTTGTCATTATTGTCACGCATATCTCGTGTTGCGCAAATCGTCGGTTATCACCGCAACATTGATTGTGTGCGGTGCCATATCGTCAGTCCTCGCTGCACTTCGGAAGTACTTGTCGTGGTTGTGCGTGCCGAGCAAAGTCGTTGGCAGCCGGAATTCTCTGTGATAAACATCCTTGAAGACATAGTCTTCCTGTTCTTTGATCGTGGAGTGTTCTCCTAAACATGCAGCCTCCTCGAATTTCTCCCCACTGAGTGAGAATTTTGTGTGGGAGAGTGGTGAAACATTAGTAGTCTGACGGCCTCTACGAACCCTGGCCAGGTGGCTTCGATAGTGAGTCCTAGATTCGCATGAGGTCAGCAGTCAACAGTTGGACAGGGTGTAGCGCCGAGGTGATCTCGGATACACGAAAAGGAGGGTTCGTGACTGGGGCCCATCTCGGACCTTCTTGCCAAATAGGTTGCCTCAGGTTCACTTCAGAAACGGTATTGAGCAGCCCCATGCTTGCCAGTGATGCTCCCATAAGTTGATAATCAAGACTTCTGAGGAAGGTGAGGGAGAATGTGCAGATTTGTGCTCAAATTCCTGATCCTCCCCGCGTTCAATGATGTTGATGATGCCGCTCGTATTGTATCGCAATGTGGGCGGTGCGGTGCCGAGTACTGGCGCGCTGTTGCCGATGCTGTGCGGTCGCATCATTCGCACAATTTCGCATGTCATTGGCGCTGTTGGTGGTGACGCGTGATGTCGCTGTGTGGCAATGTGATATGGGCACGATGGCACCTTGTGAGTCTTGTGACAACAGTAATGTTGCTGCTGGGTCGAGGCAGTTGGTCGGAATTCGTGATAGGAAAATGTCTCCCTCAATATCCAGCATTTTGGTAGTTAGTTTGCTCCGAAAGGGCTCTGCAAGCAATTGTACTACTCAATATCATGTTGATCAAGGTGTAGATGAAATTTTCGGTCTCGTTCAGACTTATACCTGGTCGAGATTTTGCCGGGATGGCTTGGGTTTGGGTGTTAAGGAGAGATGGGGTTGTTTGATAAGGACCAGCACTTCTTCGATTGGGGTAGGGGCTCAGAACGTATCTACCCGTTGTAATTTTCGTGTGCACAGTTGTTAAATTGGTTCTGATAGGCGAAAGTAGAAGAAAAGTGGAATTGTACATGTGTGATCCAGGAGGTGAATCTTAATATTGCTAACGTCGTATTGACGCGCTCTGAAGGGAGAGCTTGGTGAAGCATGCATTTCTAGGCCTCCACATTATGAGGTGTTCTTGGAAAAAGGCATATTTGCGTTCGAGGGTAGCTACCAGCCCCGAGTCTGCTGGCTGTGATACGAGAGTGGAGGGACTCGCTAAATTGCTTGTAGAGGGTGTCGAAAGGCGGTTACGCGTTTGTTGGTTAAGCGGTCATCCCGAATGCAGTGGAAAGGGAGTATTCCCTGTGCAGGTTCAGGGTGGATGGTGAGATGGCAACGGCCTATTGGTTAAGTTGCCATTCCTCATCCCAAACGTGTTCATATGGGAGAGTCCGGGCGCGTGCTCGGGATGGGTGGCAAGGTGGCAAAAGAGCCCTGTTGGTAGAGTGGTCGTTCCTCATCCCGGGTGTGTTCGCACGGGAGCATGTGGTTTCAGGATGGGCAGCGAAATGGCTATGCATCCATTGTTAAGCAGTCAATTCCTCATCCCGAATGTGTTCACACGAGAGCGTTCTAGTATGCAGGTCGGGATGAGCAGCGAGAATGGCGTCGTGACGACAGACTTATAAGCTAAGCGGTCGTTCCTCATCCCAAAGGTGTTCGCATGGGAGCAGTCTGGCGTGTGGTTCAGGATGTGCGGCGAGATGACAACATGCTTATTCAGTAGAAGTTCGTTCCTCATCCTGGACGTGTTCGCATGGAAGTATTCCTTCGTGCAGGTTCAGGATGGGCGGTGATATGACGACACGCCTGTTGTAGTTTGTTCCTCGTCTTGAACGTGTTCGCATGGGAGTATTTCGGCATGCGGGTTCAAGATGGGAGGCGAGACAAGGATACGCCTGTTAAATAGTTCGTTCCTCATCCTGAACGTGTTCGCATGAGAGTACTCTCGCGTGCGGGTTCAGGATGGGTGGCGACTCGGAGATGACGATATGTCTGTTAAGTAGTATGTTCCTTATCTTGAACGTGTTCGCATGGGAGTACTTCCGCGTGCGGGTTCAGGATGGGTGGCGAGATGATAACACGCCTGTCGTTAAGTAGTTCATTCCTTATCCTGAACGTATTTGCATGGGAGTACTCCCGCGTGCGAGTCCAGGATGGGCGGCGAGATGACGACACGCCTGTTAAGTGGTTCTGGTTCCTCATCCTGAACGTATTCGCATGGGAGTCCCGCGTGCGGGTTCAGGATGGGTGGCGAGACGATGACACGCCTGTTAGGTAGTTTGTTCCTCATCCTGAACGTATTCGCATGGGAGTACTCCCACGTGCGGGTTCAGGATGGGCGGCGAGATGACGACACGCCTGTTAAGTGGTTTGGTTCCTCATCCTGAACGTATTCGCATGGGAGTACTCCCGCGTGCGGGTTCAGGATGGGCGGCGAGATGACGACACGCCTGTTAAGTGGTTTGTTCCTCATCCTGAATGTATTCGCATGGGAATACTCCCGCGTGCAGGTTCAGGATGGGCAGCGAGATGGCAACACACCTGTTAAGTGGTTCGTTCTTCAGCATGAACATGGGAGCATGGGAGCATTCCCGCGTGCGGGGGCGGCGAGATGGTGAGATGCCCATCCGTTAAGCAGTTATTCCTCACCGAACGTGGGCGCGTGGGAGCATTCCGTGCGCGGGTTCGGGGTGTGGATTTTTGGAGGACAGGTGTAGGGCCAGCATTTGCCTAAGTGGGGATGGGAGGCTGACGACACTCCGGGCAACCCATTAGTTATCTCACTCATGTGCGAATGTGGTTGCGTAGGAGCGTTCCGCCTGCAGGGGAGGGAGGGTGAGCGAAGACTTTAAAATGTTCCGATTTGGGCGTTCAAGGTCATGTCTTGACGCCTCTTTGTTGTAGCAGCATGCGGGTCCGTTCGCCGTTTCCGCACTGTCCATGGTGAGAGTTATGGCCCTTCATGGCAGCCAGAACAAACTCGCGCCCCGGGGCTCGATTGATGCGTTCTACCGGTCAGTCCTGCTGCATTGAGATATTGATATTTGCTATGCGATGGACCACCAGACGGAGCCACACGGACGAGCATTAGAACATCCTTCTTGAGGCCGGGTGTGCCCCCTAGGCATTGCGAATGCCCTTCTTGGTGAAATAGTACGATGATATGTATTCGTCCTTGCACGGACTGTTGACCGCCTGATGGCTCTGTGCTTTGGGGCTCTTCTCGAAGCGCGAGTTGTTCCTCCTTCGCTGCTTGGGCGTGGGACTCTCGTCAGTTTTCCTTCGAACATAGAAGGATCTGGTCAGGCTGCAAATCTTGGTGCAGGTCACTTAAGATGGGACAAATGGGATTGATCACTTGCTGAAATGTCGACTTGGCTGCAGAAAAGCGACGAAAAAGAGCAGCGCAGCGTGCTGCCTGAGCGAAGGAGGTGGCAATGAGAAGAGAGCCGAGCGCCACCTCGCTTCGCTCTCGCGCAGACTACACTCTGCGCCGCCTCGTACCTCTGCTTACGTAGACTACCAGCTTGCTTACGAGGCAAGAATATCGAGGATAAGTCTGGAGGGGACTATGGATGACCCAGGTTGCATAAGGACCGAGGTTCGATGCTACTTTAGTGGTTCAGGGGCATCATGAGTCTCCAGTTCCTGCTTTCTCTCCACGAAGCCAGAAGCCTGGGGTGCAGAAATAGAGAACAGAAGTTTACCACTCTCCACCGCATCCACCTCACTCTGGTTTCGGTCAGGCTGGAACCACCAAGTGGAGTTGCTCCGCTCCCTAGCGGTCCAAATGGACCACGCAGCCAACAGGGCTGCAATGAGCATGAAGCTTCCTACACTCGCACGAGAAACTACGCTGGCTGGATAATACCACTGGATGACAAAACTTGCGAAGAAGAAGACCATACTGAGGGAAGCGTGTCAGGAAATGGACTATTACCACGTCAGGACACTTACCCCCACACGAGAAAAGCGTGCGGTAAGCTGTAGATGATGGCAAGAGCCTCAAGGCCATGTTTTTTGTGGTGTAATTGATGCAGAAATTTGGCCTGTTGAAGTCAGATCTCAAAAACGTCATGGGAGATATAGTCAAACTAACAACATGGAACGCGTTACTCGGCTCTTCGACACGACTTTGCGCCATGAGTACCAGACTGAGGATGATACTTGTCGTGCTAGCTGCCACCGACATATTGTTGAAGAGTGCCTGAGTCGAAAATCCTGGACCGGGCTGCTTCAACAGGAGCCCGACATTGACATTCAGTAACACGGTTGCCTGGGTGTTGCGAGTCACTTTGTTTGGTGTCATAGAATTTGGTATACTTACGAGTAAACTAGTGACTTGGAGTTGCGAGTTCACCCTGGTAATAAACGAGTCCCACTTATACTTGTTTACAATCTCGTCGACGAAGATCCGGTGCAGCACCCGCACGTTGCTCACGGGTGTCATGAACAACAGCGGCGCAGAGATCGTCATGAATAGTGAGGGATGGTATCTCCATCCATAGACTGATTGGTCAAAACCGAGCCGCGCACAGTCTTCCCCGTGATAGTTAAGAAAATAATCGTTATCTGCTAATGTCAGGAGGACACCTTGGAAAGTATGAGAAGGCATACAAAAGATGTGCATGGTTCGACCTGAAAAGCATCAGCAAGCGTTCTGTGGACTGACGAAAAACGTTTCATTCACCTATAATTATCGCGAAGTGATTACGCATTTCTTTTTTCGGGGCTAGGTAATATGAGCAGGCGAATGTCACCGAACGAACGGCTTACGCTCGATTCGCTCAACGAGAGCTAAGTGTTTCTTCAGCTCCTCGGCATTTAGGGGGCACGAAGATACACTGGATGTTAAGTGGTCTATAGTTTTAGTTACTCAGAGTGGGTCCAACAACAGAGGCGAAGCGCTCACCGCATGTGGCATGAAGAATCATGGCCGTCACCTCATCCTTCAATCCTTGAGTAACCTCACAGAAGTTCGGGTAGAGATCCCAGTGGCTCCTGGAGTTGGTTCAGACCTTCAGCGTAGCATGTATGACTGACGAATGACAGTAAGTCAGGTCCGTGAATATCTTACAATGTACAACTCACATTTGTTGCACACCAGTAATGCGCTTGGATACCAAGGCCTGTTGGATTCAAATTATTCATTTTGGGCATTCCAAAGGCTGATAACCAGTGACTTACCTTTGTGAGGAAGTGAGAGATCACTTCTGCAATCCTTGAAAATCTCATACCCATTCCATTCATCCAGCCAAAAGAGACTCCTGCTTCGTGGGTTCACAAAATAATAACAACACATCAAACCATTGTCATCCACTTTGGGTTCCAAGACCAGTTGGACTTCGTCGTACTCGAATCCGGAGAGACCTCGCTTCCCGATCTCAGCATGTAGCTCCGAGAACAAAAAGGTTCTGAAGTGTTCAATATCCGCATAGATGTCCTCATCACATATGTTCACTTCCACAAATGCCTTCTATAGAATCACACTTGAGATACAATAATAACAATAACGGATATTGATTATATTTACTGACCGACTCGCTGTGCACGAAGTAAAGAGTGCCTTCAGGATGCCGGTAGGCTATCCACCCCTCCGGAACATTCTCTCTGCTTGTAAAGATTAATGCGAGATATACTTCTGGCGTAGTAATAAAACGAACGGCGTCTGGGGGTATTTGTACGATAATGCTTCAATTGTGTAATCGGGTTCGGATGGCTCTCTAGGTGTCGACATGAGCTTTGGATTGCGTAAAACGTTTCATGCACCTTACCTGGTCTTCCGACCTTCATATCGGAGCACGCCGGTGACTGACATTGGGAAGAAACGAGGTCCAATATTGATGGGCTCCCCGGGTCGGTTTGGGCTGTCGGCTCTCGGCGGTGCCACGATAGGGAAGATGTATGGGTCCCTTCCACTTACGGGGGTATGAGCACGAGCAGGTGGGCCATGATGTTCTCGGTATGAGGCTCGTCCAATTGAATTACCAGAAATGTGGGATTTCGGCGAGACGGACGGCTGGGAGGATTTAATTGACAAGGATCTTCCACTTTGGTGAGGCTCCGGCTGATTTGCATCGACGTGGGCATGGGCCGCATGCGGGGACGGTTTAATATCAGGGGTTCCAGATAAATCCAGTGCAAAGCCAATCGTTCGATGAAGCGGACTGGGAGGGTGAGATGGGTAGGTAAGAACACCCGAGGTTGGTACGTGAATAGTAGGATCGGAACTCGACGGAAGGATGGGGTCGGCTTGTGACGTGTTGGGATTGATCTCGGTAGGCTCGTCATGAAATGAAGTTTGACTACCGCCCATCCATGGAATAATATCTCGCGAGTGGTCCCTTGCTGCAACAGGAGAATGCGGAATAAGGTGACCAGATGGGTGCCTTTCACTGGTGTAAGGCGAGTCCACGGGAGAAGGTTTATGACCTTCGTGAGCATCTGAAGGTCCTGGAGAGGGAACATTCATGGCACAGATGACCCCACTGTCCATGGTGGATGATGAAGTAGGTAGCCCTTCATGATGGAGGGCTGGTTTGCGAGGGTCTGTGCGTGTCCGGGAAGCGAAAAATGCAAATAAGTGATTCAATGACCTGAAACGTAATAACCTGTGGATGGACACCAGGGATTTCAAAAAACGGCTGAGCAATAGAGTCAACAATTGCCCGAGTGTTGATGGAGGCATCAGACCAACTTGAAGGGGACGCAAAAACGAACCTCAGGAAATGCCAGTGACCCGAGTTCCCAGCTGCAGGTTGGAGGAACCTCGTGCAAGCCTCGTGGACGCGAAGTTACGAAGTTTACGAACATTGAAATATTGACAAGGCGCTCGGTGGGATTTTTTTTTTTTCTAATGATTCCAGCTCAGCCCACTTCGAACAGATGACTACTAGGAACCTTGTGCTCTGCATCGATGGGACGTCGAACAAGTTTGGTCGAAGAGTGATTGTTACATAATCATTGTCAGCTGCGCCTCTCCATGACTAACGAATATACACGCAGAACACGAACGTCGTGAAATTATACAGCCAGATCAAACTGGACAAGGAAGTAGGTTCTGACGAACCCGAACAGCATGCATATTATTCCAGTGGGATAGGCACACATGCTAAGAATTTACCTTGGCTCCGTCGGATCGAGAGACTGATTTCAGACCGATTGGACATGGCTCTCGCTTGGTTGGTTCTCCAGATATCCATCTGTTAGGATCTAATCGAACCAGCCATTCAGGAACGTGGATGAAAATGTCAAGGACGCCTACGGTTGGTTAGTACGAAACTATCAACAAGGAGACCGGATATACCTGTTTGGTGCTTTCAGACTTAGTCTTCAACCGGCTCCTTTTAATGGGGGTTGCAGGTTTCTCTAGAGGGGCGTATCAAGTACGCGTACTCGCTAGTTTGATCCACGAAGTGAGTGGACTCCCACTTCGTCGTAATAGTGGGAATTGATAGATTTAAACCATTTGTAGGTTGGCCTTCTGAAGACTCATACGGAGAAACAAATTGAGACGTGGGTCATTCTGTTGGCGTCCTGAGGGCAATGCTTTACGACATATTCAAACAGAGCATTTGGCCATTTCCGGTCTATCCATCCTCACAAGCCGGAGACGAGAGAGATGGCAAAGGAATTCAAGAAAACTTACTGCTGGTGGGGCGTGAGGATTCATTTCGTGGGGGTCTGGTGCGAATTCTTCTGTCCAGTGGTGTCATAGACTGACATTCATCAGGGATACGGTATCTTCCATCGGTCTAATCAAAGGAGATGTCTTTGTTTCAACCTCTGCATCTGTAACAAATGCCTCGCATTTTCGACACGCGCTTGCGCTTGACGAACAACGAGTCAAATTCATGCCGGAGTACTTCCGGGAAGTAAATGCTCACAGTAACAACAGGCTGCGACCCCCTGTGGAATGTGACATACAAGAAGTTTGGTTTGCGGGATGTCATGCTGACGTGTATGTAATATATCAAGGGCCACAATCCCAATATATCCTGACTTTCTTACAGGGGCGGGGTCACCCGACTGGGGGAACCTCATCATGCTGGCAATGTTTCACTCTTGTGGATGCGAGGCGAAGCATCTCAACATGGTTTAATGTTGAAACCACCAAATCTGACCTGTACCCCAGAGGACGTACGGTGTGGCAGAAGCAATTCGCTGAAATTCGGGTGGTGGTTGTTTGAGGTCATGTTTCCCTCCCGTCACCAAGTATCATTCAGCGGGACCGGCAAAAACAAGCTTAAGTAACACCATACCAGCAAATTCCTTATTCGCTTCTGATTGATGGTTGCCCGCAGATGGCATTGGTTCCACCCCCGTCGCATTATTTCCGGTCAACATATTCATGCCTCTGTTTGGTGTAGGGGTGTGTATAGACCTCGGGCGACTTTGGGAAATGGCATAGAGATTCCGATCATGATAGAGGGATCCTCTGATCAAAGCAGACAGAATCAACCATTGGAGACCGAGCTCTCTTATGGGACTATGCCAACACGCCCAGAGATGGTACTAATTTGGATCCAACGTTATGCTGCCCATGAGATAGGGGTTTTGCTACAGTCCAGTCAGTCTGTGCTACAGAGTTCTTTCATACTGTCTTACGTACTAATACATGGAAGGTCTAAGGAACTGTAGCGACTCTGACAAAGCTGAACTGTTTGGACGCATTGAAGATCGAGACCAGCCTGATTTCGACAGGTTTGTCGCTATCGCTGCCTATATTTTTGCTTGTGAGGCAGTGTCTTTAAGCTCCGTTGGATGCAGTCTGACAGTACCTCTCTCGCAGTTGGCCTCAGCACAAAGGTCGAGGAGTTCATTGGAGACGCCGAAGAATATCTCCGGCATGTTCTTTCTGCGTATAAACATCCAGATCTTGTTAGAGTACTCTCCCTTATGTCGCTCATGACAAAGAACCTGCCGTTTCAACGGCGGGTCATTACTTCTCCGGTGACCTCAGCTCTCATTCGCCTGTTAGGATGTTCTACAGAGAATCCAAGTGACAACATATCGCTATTTGTTGTAGATTGCATATGCCACCTCCTGCAGGCGGAGGAAGGTATGTGTAATTCGTCCTGGCCCAAGCACATGCAGATCTCTTTTACAGTCCAACTAAGAAATGAGATAGTGGTTCACGTCTCCGAAAGGATAAGCGGGCTAAGTATACTTCGAAGAATGTTGGGAGCAAATGGTAGTTTTAACTTGGCTGCCGTGTCTCCACTGATGTGTTGTGTAGACCCCAACCAAGTCTTGGCTGCCCTTCAGATAATCGCCCTCCTCCCCGGTTCTGCGGGACATGCAAATGGTGTGACTTTGGAGTTTTGAAAATGTGGTGCTAATTTGAAAATATATATTTGGATTCAACAGGTGACCTTATGCATCAGAGGGTGAAGTCGAAGGTCCAGAAACTAGCAAAGCAAGGAAAAGGTTCTGTCGGTTTGATGGCTGTGTCTGCCTTTGAGGTATTGCGCGAGCGAAGTGAGTGGTACTCTTCTTACTCGCTTTGGGTCCCACTGGCTTCTTACGGATGTTGCAGATGACCCTGTGCATGACCTTAAATTTTCCAACATCTTGGCATACCTTGGTCGCAGCTTGATGTTAGATGTAGAAGGGAACACTGATTTTTCTCTTGCTAATTGCAATGATGCCCCCCCACTGGCCCTCAATAGTAGGTTGCATGCAAAATACTTGGTGCAGTTCTTTTGACTACGTCGTACCAGATCCTCAGAACTCCAACCGAATCATTCGCAAAATCAATTCGGCCATTGGATCGTATTGCACTAGTAAACGCACGGCTGCAACTCTCACATTCCTGAAGCTATGTAGATGTGGGTCCCATATGGTTTTCATTTGAGCTTACCTAAAGCCGGTGGTTATGTATCAGACAAGGATGTACGACCGCGTTTATTAAAAAAGAAAGTGGTGGACAGTTTCGTCAAACAGTTGCGGTGGAAAAGGACCTCACTACTAGCAGCATATGCGTTAATGACACTGTTAATCTGTGTGAAAAGAGGTGCGTTGCCTTGTCCCATTTAGAGAATTGGACTAGCTCAAGAATATATTAGGTGTATGGGAATCCGAAGACTTCGACGTCACACAAACTCTCGATCGCATTGCCCCGTCCATCGTTGAGATGCTCAAGAGAGGCTGGTTTGATGATGCGGTAGGGCTGGTCGAAGGCTTCGAGATCTTTCGTCAACTCATGAAGCATGGTACTCACCTCTGGTTTCTGTTGGATTCAACTCATGTACTGAGATGTGGGATTCAGAGACGCTAAAGGAATCGATTGAAGAATGGATTTACGAAGCTCTAAAAAAGAAGCTTCAAATCTGTGAGCACGACGGAATCCGGACGAGCTTGCTTTGCATCGATATTCTTGGTACATCTCATTAGCTTGTTTCCGCGTACATTGCTGAAACGTGTACAGAAGGCAGGGAGACGCATTCAACAAGGCCTGCAGAACTTGATGGGTCGAACTCCACGACACCAGCGGGCACGGGCTCAGCGAGGCGTGCAGAGCCCGATGGTCCGAACTCTGCAACGCCAGAAGGTAGGTGGCGGGTCCAACAATGCGCATAGAACTTGACGGTTCGATATCCTCGACACCAGAACGCAGGGGGATAGGTTCAACAAGGCTTGTAGAGCTTGACGGTTCAAATTTTACAATGCCAGAAAACGAAGGAACAGGTTCAACAACGCGTGTGGTGCCCCGTGACTCCGAATCAACAAGTCTCGCGATGCGTCTCGTGAACTACAGCTTGGGATGCTTGAAAAGTGAACCATGGGTGAGTCAGAGAAAATGTGTCAAGGTTCTATCTGCCTTGTCCCAGACTGGTAGGCTACGTCTTCTATTGTCCTGACCGTGGCCCTGAAGACGTCGCCAGCGGCTGGTGAGGTGGCTATCTGTTCACATATAAATGAGATACTGGGTTTGCTCCTCCCAGAATGCTACTGGGAGGAGACAAGGAGACCACTCATGAGGTCTGAAAACCCTGGCAGCACGGCCCCCGATCCTATACTGCCTTCACGAATGTTTGGTCCGGCTTATGCACTGTACTCACTGTCAAGGAATGGTAAGTCCCCCAACTCCTGGCTTATTGTATCTAATTCCTTATTCTCAGAGTCACTACGCCAAAAAATTCGAGAGTCCAAACGATATACTACCCTGAAGGGTCGATACCTCTCTGGCTCACTTGTCAATGGCCCGGATACACCTCCCTGGCAAGTCAGAACTCCGGATAAAAGTAGGCACCGTCACACTGCCAGTGTGCTTAAGCCATCTCCTTCCCGCTGATTAACACCCTGTAGGTCAGGTCTTGGTCATGGTAGCCATGATGATCAAAGCTGTAGATGAAGGGTTTCTCTATGACGGCATTGGTTCGATCCCAGAAGCGCTGCCGGTGAGGGTTTGGCACGTATCGAGGTTACGCGCATTATTCACCGCGGTCCGCGCTCTAACTGCGTTCGTTTATTGATCATCGCGAGACCGTATCTGATACTCATAGTGGGTGCCAGGTTTCGTCGTGGGATAAGAAGGCCACCCCTCCTGGACCTAGGAACTCCTGAGCATGTTGTGAACACCAGTCCCCAAGATGAAGACTCACGGGTTCCATCTGTCTCAAACGTCCCTGGGCAATCGAACCCTGGCTCGCAATTACCGAGTTCAAACATCAATGAACAAGAACAAGATACAAGTCGTACCCAACAAACTCCGCCTACCACTCCGTGTGTCCCTCAAACCCCATCTGCAATTGGTGGTGGACTATACAATGTTCAGTCTCCACCTTCAGAAAGCAGCGATGACCGGATCAGAGAAGTCCAGAGAGCAGCACCAGTCGTAGTGCGTCGATCAGATCTCTTCCAGGACCCCTGCCAACACAATGTTTTACAGCCTCGACCCCTCATCGAAGCTGAAGGAGGTCAACCGACTGTAGGATTGGGTACGGAACACCTAGAATCACGAAGTGCGACCGCAGGACAAGGCATGCTTTCTACGACATCCCAATGTACACCAACTGGGTTGATTACATTTGAAGGTATTTTGCATTGCGTTCGTGCTGCGAAATGACCCTCTCAAATTCCCCATATGCAAATTCTTCATATGCAGAGTTTATTGCATGCGACCTCCCGACTAAGAAACGCCTCGGGCTGATTGCCCCACGAGTACGCCTTAAAGTTCGCGTAGGAGATCAAACCATTCTTTCGCCGGCAGTAAAGGTTGGGAACCAACCAGCGGGTCAGTCGAAATCACGAACACGCTGGCAAGCAGATTTTCTTCAGTGAGAACCAGATACGATGTTCGCGAGCTATCCATTGACGTGGACTTGAACAGGCCAATTCCCCCTATCGACGTACGATTTGAAGTTATGATTGAGAGAAAGTTTCTCGTGGGGTACACTTGCATTCGACACATTGTGCGAACAAGTACTCGACGCATAAAAGATGGCCACAGCCCCCCCTGTGAGTGCTATAACCAACCTCGCCGTGTATCCGACACTCACATGTCCTGTCTTGCAGACTCTGCATTCCCGCTCCGTGAGGGGCCTCCCAATCGCAGTACCCGCCCCCCCGCTGTATATCGTGTACCAGGTTAAAACAATTGCTCCTACCCGTTTCCCTTGTTACAACCACAGTTAACTGTGTTCCTGACTCCTGTCATATAAATCAAGATCATCCATCTCTGTAGTCTCCGTTATCTGATTGATTGAAGTTGGCTCAATCTCTCCGATTTTATCGAATGACAAGCGCTTTGTACCCCGAAATGGCTTACAATAGGGTTGTTGCAGGTGTTGAACATTCCGTAGATATTCCGTAACTACTCTCACAAGGGTACGGAGAATGCATGGATCGTGGACGTTATGTCGGAGCAGACGTCGGCGGTGGAGTTGCGTGACGTGTTTGGCCCGTCGTATTGTACCGCGTCCTCGAACCGTTGTATGCACCTACCTCTGGTAAGCAAGGTAATCTTTACGTCAATCTTTCCTATTACACGACGCTCTCAGCTTGGGGGTGATCATGGAAGGGGGTCGACCAATTGACTCATCATGGAGTCTGGACGTTGTTCGCACCTAATTCTCGCCTCTCTCGTAAGATACCAGCGACCAGCTTGTATGACATGATGACTGATCAGCTGGAGATGGACCTAGTGTCTTTTGTATACGCTTTGTATGCGCTGCGTAGTTTACAGTGGTTATTTCCGGGGTCGTGTACGGGTCCGCAGAGGTTCATGCATGATGAAACACTCCCTGGGTTGGTGTGGATGATACGCGTCTCGCGTCGGAGCCCGAAAATCAGATTGATCACTTGATCACTGCATGTCAGCATCGGCTAATCTTCAAGTTCTCATGCTCGCCGTATGACACCGAGGTCCAGCTCCGTACTTATGCCCACCGACTCGGACACGTCGACAGATTGAATTCACATCTCAGAAAAGTGCTCGATATGACAGCTCCACCCCCGCTTCCCGACCAATGGACCAAGTTCTTGATGGATATCTACATACAAGCCCAACCGCCCGTCCTGGGTACGGTCAACATCAAAGAAATCGAGGAAAAAGCAAGAGAGGTCATGAAAGACCATCTACGTGCGTTCCGAGCAAATTCACCTGCCCCCATCGATGACTGATGGCGATTCGTGCTCTGTTCTGTTTCGGTCAGCGGCATACATGTACACCTTTGGCAGTGCAGGGACGTGTTTCACGGACGTTGCGAATAAGAAGGCGCTCGAGAACTGGAAGCTCGTCCCCCGGATGCTCGTTGGTACAACGAACCGCAGTCTTCAAGTGCGTGTCCGGTAGTTTCAGGACTCTTGCGCATGCTCTCACCTCACGAATCGATGTGCGCTCAACAGACCACTATCATGGGCGTCAAGTACCCTGTCCCGATATTCGTTGCGCCTATTGGCGTGCAAGGGATCCTGCATGCCGACGGTGAACTCGCGAGTGCGCGCGCAGCAGGGAACGTCGGTGTCCCTTACATCATGAGTACCGCATCCACCCGGTCCATCGAGGACGTGGCGGCAGCCAACGGTCCCAACAGCCACCGGTGGTACCAACTCTACTGGTGAAACCTATTTCTCTTTTTCGCCACAACGTCCGCCTGTTGGCGAGTCGCTCATGCCGCTTGCACCTCTTCTAGGCCCCGTACCTCAGAAGTCGTCCTCTCGTTACTCAAACGCGTGAAAGCGAGCGGGTTTACGGCGCTCGTGATCACGCTCGACACGATGATCCTCGGTTGGCGTCCGCATGATCTCGAAACGGGCTATCTCCCTTTTGCATATGGGGTTGGGATTCAAGTCGGCACGTCGGACCCCGTGTTCATGAAGCGGTTCGGTCTCGAACCCCGCAAAGGCGAATCTCCTGCATTCCCGTTCGAGCCTACAAAAATCAGGCAAGCGGCGTTTGAAAAGGGAGACGAGCATGTGGCGAGGGAGATCTTATTGGGCAAGGAATGGCTCGGCGAGGTTAACTCGGGCGTGTTTAGGACATGGGAGGACTTGAAATTTATCAGGGACAACTGGGATGGGCCTATCGTACTCAAAGGTATCCAACGCGTTTCGGTGAGTGGCATCTCGGGTAGACCGTCATCAGTCCCGTTCACGGACGTCGTGTCTATGCGCAGGACGCGGAGAAAGCGACCGCATTGGGAATCGAAGGAATCATCGTTTCGAACCACGGTACGTATGCTGCTCGTTTGTCTGACAGGCCTCGTGGGACTGATGTTGAAACGTGTCAAGGCGGTCGCCAGGTCGATGGCGCGATCGGTTCGCTGGACGCACTGGATATGATCATGCGCTCGCGCAAAGTCCGTGCCGCTCAGCGATCTGGCAAGCTGACCGTTCTGTTCGACTCTGGAATCCGCACCGGAAGCGACATCATCAAGGCTCTCGCGATGGGTGCTCAGGGTGTCCTCAGTTCGTCTCGTCCTTGCTTGCGCTCTACTCGTACGAGTCCTAATCCTAATCGCCTAGTCGGACGTCCGTTCATGTACGGCCTCGCGATCGCTGGCCAAGAGGGCGTCGAGCAGATTCTGTTGCAGACCATCTGTGATTTACATATCACGATGGGACTCACTGGGTACGGCGACATTAACGAGATTATCGGGAAGAGAGACGAAATATTGATGAAGCTCGAGTACAAGCTGTAAGATTCATGCGACAAAACGGGGATGGTATCTATTATTGATCTCTTTGGACGACCGTCGGATTCGTCGACACGTGAAGACAAGGCTCTTCCATGAGATCGACTATGCCACATCCCAAGATCTTGTGACGGGGTTTGATCCCGATCGAGGGATGTGGGTAAGAACCAGACCGTGTGGAGGAGAATGCATATCATGCCAGATAGCTTTCACGGCAGTCATATCAAAAAAGTCCTGATGCTGGTCGCCTCGAGACCCCGGGATGTCGATAGATCGAGGGTGCGGATCTGTGCACTTGTTGAAATCATACCTTGATATAGATGGGCCCATGGCTGCTCAATTCCGTTGACAAGGGTTGTACAGCGCTCCAATATAGCGAGACATCGGCAAAGGGTAAGTGACATCGTCGGTTGTAATTTACAAGATAGGCATGATACAGACAATGTAGTTGCTTGTGGGAAGATGCATCTGAACAAGAATATGAATAAAAAATGTCCTAACAGAAATATCAACCAGGACCACGACCGTTTACCGCGATGAGACTGACCCACCTATCAGAGGATCCCAAATAATTCCTTTCCAACACACTCCTCCATGCATCGGGCTGACGAGTTTTCACATTCGACCGACCGACCGAAATCGATCAGGCGGAAGCTGCACCGACGGTGTCGGTGAGGAAGCTCGCACTCTTTTTTATCTTCCAGAGGACTGCACGTAGGATGCTGTTTCTGCATGAGGATGTTCCGCCCGGCAAAGGACTCGTGCAGCCACCCCTCACAGTGGAAACGGAATAGCAATGCAGCGCACTCGTGTCGCTCGTCGATGGATAACTTGTCGACGCGAATCGGTGTACCACAGTGTTCGATGAGCAAGATGGGGCTGCGATACCTGTTGGCGCGCTTGCTATCCGAATCTGGCGTGTAGTACCCAAAGAACTGTGGCACGAGCGCGCCGACGGGCGTTGGATCGTGGAGGGGCGGGACGACGTTGTACCCGTTCCAGTGCTGGGAAAAGTGTGCGGGGAACTTGAGGTAGTTGCTTGCTTCGTGCTCGAGATGCGGGTCGTCAGGGAGCGACAGCTTGGCTGCAACGCGCAACCTGGCCGTTCGGGGGACTGGTTTCACCGTTTCGGCTTGATGCTTGCAAAGCGTGTCAGGCAATGAAGGGCTTTGCCATTGGATGTTTGGGTAGATGGGTACGATTGGCCCTTCGTATTAAATGTAACGATTGACCACAGCATCGGACACATGCGCGAAGTGCTTGGAAGGAGCATCCGCTGGGGGAGTCTCCCCCACTGCGGTTACACCCACCATGTCTACTGTTTCCGCGGGCAGGTACTCGAGTCTCACGTTTACGAAGCCCACGTAGCGCGGGGGAAGTTGAACAGAAGATGAAGTAGGAGTATCCGCAGAGACAGCGTCGTGTTCCCTGGGACCTTGATATGCTTTGGCTGCTTTGTTCATGCACTCTTTCCACTCTCCAGACTCCTTGAGGCGATCGACTTCAATCTGGATTTGCTCGTCAAGGCAGGATTTGCAATAAGTGCTCTCGCAGAAAAGGTCGCGCGGAAGCTCTAACTCAGCCTCGTAAACGACGGAATGATTCCCTTTCCCAAGCTTGCCCTTGGGGGACAGGAACAAATGGGCTTCAGGTACTTGGGTGAGTTTGCGCGGCCGCTTGGGGAGGAAGGCACGAATCGCTGGTTGTTCAGTAGGACCTTGCGTTTCTTGCGGAGATATAAAGACGGTTTCGGGTGTTTTGAGTGCTTCCTCCTCGGCAGCGACGGCGGCTTTTTCGGCATCTTCCGCCATCTTTTGCGATTCAGGTGGCAGGCAAAGGGTATAGGTGTGTATATGGTCGTCCATTGAGAGCCAAAACTCTGCCCGATTCGAGTCTAGGACGAGAGTCTGGGAATTGACGCGAACAAGTTTCCATGGATCATGCACATAAAGCTTCTTGGGGAGAAGATGGATTGGTATCCCTCGCTGGAGAGGAAAAGGAGAACATGTGCCTTCAAATGGAACCAAAGGCCATGGGGAAGGGTAATGACTATGGTGGAAAGGAGACTCCACCGGAGGTTCTGATGGGAGCTGCGGTATGACTTTACCCGTGGTGTCAGAAGGTTTGCCACTTGGTTCGTTCATGCTGTCTTTTGAGGCTGGTTCCCTGTTCATCTTAACAGTTTCCCCGGTCTGATTGGTGACTGGTTCGGATACATCGAGCATGTGCGTATCCGCGTCAGGTGCCACTACAGATTGCATGCTTCTCTTCTTGGTGATCATGTAGATAACTCCAGAGCGCGTATGTACTTGTCGTTCGTGAGCCACAATAGCCTGAGCAGGATCCCACGCCGGAATTTCCTTGGGATCCGCTTCACGAGCTGCCCAAGCGATCTCGTTCTGGGCATGCTCGAGTTCACCAAATGCTTCCATGACCTTGGTGAGCTTGCTGCCAGTCGAGATGGTCAGGCAGTGGATGTTGCTGGGGATGCGACGGACAAAGTAAAAGTCGTAGAGCGTAGCTCCCCACAGGTTCAGACCGTTTCCCGCTTCTTTACCATGGATATCCGAGGGTACGATGGGTTTACCGTTGGGATCGCGTGGCCAGTGGCGGAACGTGAAGCGATTTTTGTTCTTCGGATATTTCATGAGAGATTTCACGGAAGGCGGGACAGAATGAAGATCGAGAGGCGACGGATTAGAATTGATGCCATCTGCAGCGCTGGGCCATCGTATATATGCGCCACTGATATGTAGAAAGGAGAGTGGTGTCTTACGTTTCTTCTTCTTTTGCTTTTGCTTTTCCCTTTCCTTTCAAGTCGTTGTCCTTGCGGACGTCTGTGTCTGCAGCGAGCTTGCGTTTTGCCTTGTCGGTATTGAGAAAGCCCTTTTTCATGTTGGGTGAATAAAGTGGAAGGCGACAATCTGGTGGTTTATATCAACGAAGCCACGAGAAAAAAAATCCGCTAAATCGGAAATTGAATCAAAGGAGCTATCAGTCGAGTATTTCGGTTATGACTTGAACATTCCGAGCACAAGATGTGGACCCACACAGACGAGAAGTTTGTTTGGCAACGACCTTGGAAACAAACAATCACTTTCCATTTCCGGAATACTAAACGCCTCCTACTTCAACTTGAAGCAGTGCACGACTTCCCCGAGAGACGCCTTCGATTTTGCGGGTTCCACAGCGTCAACTCGAAATGGATGTGGTACCAGAGGATGCGGAATACTCGGAAAATTTCACACAGGATGCTCGGAACAGGACTACCTCGCTGAACTCCATGTCCCAAGTTTCGACCGTCAGCTTCCAAAATGCTCGAACGCTGCGCTTTCGTAGTTCCGTTGCCAGTATGAGAGGTGTCACGTGCGTATATTCGGAACATTTCAGTTTCATCTGTAACCGTACTATTCGCAGCCCGGAAGCTGACCCTGCAGAGATCGTGTCGCCTGTGCCTCGCAGGCATTTGTCACATACTTCGGAGAGCCTGTCTTGGCTCAAGGCGGGTGCATTCTCCGATGTCGATTCACAAGCACGTTGTATATCACCTCTTTCCGCCGCCTCGTCCACGCCATCTGTGTTCCCTCCGAGCTCGAGCAGGCAACTGAGCTTTAGCGTACTCTTGGAGCAGGAGAGACAAGCCCGTGTCACAGCTCTCAGAAGGACTCAAGGTGAAGACATAACGGATCAGGGTGCTGTGAGACGATGGGTTCGCTGGATGCATAAGCATAGCATGAAGGGATGGGTGGTACCATGTGCAATTGCTGCCGCAACGTACGTCAAGTGGTGTATAGGTCTGGGAGGCTATTCGGGTATGTTCCTGATCCGCCCACTTCATTCCTTGTATTGAATGCCATTCTCCTAGGGTACGACACACCGCCTATGTTTGGTGATTACGAGGCACAACGACATTGGATGGAGTTAACTATCCACCTCCCCGTTCAGCAATGGTATCGTTACGACCTTCAATACTGGGGCCTTGACTATCCTCCATTGACAGCTTATGTCTCTTGGATATGTGGAAAAGTGTGAGTAGTCTGAGCAATCATCCTACATGCAATTCACCTCGACTGGTTCTCTTCAAGTGGTTCGTGGATAGAACCATCGTGGTTCGGTCTGGATACATCTCGCGGACTCGAAACTCCAGGAAATAAGTTATTCATGCGTGCAAGTGTGATTGCACTCGACGCTCTCATCTACGTCCCTGCATTGTATGCCTTTACACGGATATGGCATGCCACACGTTCTTCAAGGACACAGGTATGACTTTTGCCCACTATATATCGTCTCGGAGTTCACCTGGACAATAGCATGCTGCACTTATCACCCTACTATTCCATCCTGCACTTCTTCTCATCGACTTCGGGCACTTCCAATATAATTCGGTTATGCTTGGTGCGTGTATTGCATCACACCTACTATCAAGTCTGATGTAATCTGCAATACTAGGATTTATGCTGTTGGCAATCAACGCGTTTGCTGTAGGGCTTGACTTGGTTGGGGCAGTACTCTTTGTACTCAGCCTAGGGTTCAAGCAAATGTCTCTTTACTATGCCCCCGCCATTGGAGCTTATCTGCTCGGAAAATGTATCTTCCTTGGGTCTAAGAAGGGGTATGATCATTGCTTAGTGGACAATCGTGCGACGCTAATATGGGGACTAGCCTCAAACTATTCACCAGACTGGCACTGGTCACTACACTCTCCTTTGTTATCCTCTTTGCACCTTTCCTCCCCCCATTCTCCCCCATGTCCACTCTTGCAGAGTCAATATCACGAATTTTCCCATTTTCTCGCGGTCTGTTTGAAGACAAGGTCGCAAACTTTTGGTGTTTTACGAATGTCACCGTCCTCAAGTGGAGGCGTTTATTTGACGGAAAGGAGTCATTGCTCATCAAAGGCTCTGCAGTATTAACAGCGCTGGGATTCTTTCCTGCTGTTGCTGGGCTTTTGTGGGGTTGTTACAAGACGCAGTCATCACCTACAGCAGATCAGCAATCGCAAGCATCGACCCCAACTCTTCCACTGCTCCCCTATGCGCTGCTCACGACATCGATGTCGTTCTTCCTCTTTTCGTTCCAGGTTCACGAGAAGTCTATCTTGTTGCCCCTTCTCCCACTTACTCTCCTGCTCTCTGGTGCATCGCCCAGTGAAGAAGTATTTGCCTGGGGTACTCTCGGGAACATCGTCGGCGTCTTCAGGTCGGGTTCATTCTTGTTTTCCTCCTCCGTACTCCTCATGTCCTCCATCGCAGTATGTGGCCATTACTGAAAAGGGATGGTCTCGGCATACAATATGTCGCGATGCTCCTATTCTGGTGCCGACTCGTAGGATACAACCCCTTCCGGGTTCAATCCAACTCTTTCGTGCACTTGTTCTCAACCGTGCGTGGCATTTTTCGACCAACATATCGATCCGTTCGACGTGATTGACGAAGTATCCCTTCCCAGGTGGTCAATATATCCATGATCCTTTTGCACCTGCTTGAAATGGTCGTGACACCTCCCGCGCGGTACCCCGACCTGTTTCCCGTTCTCAACGTCCTCATCAGTACGCCCGTCTTTGGGCTGATATGGTTGTGGAGCATCAAACGCGGCATCCAAGTCAGCTGGGCGATCACTGGCCTTCCTCGCTCGCGAACCGACGGCAAGATCAAGCTGGCAAAAGACGGCGGGCACGACAGCGACAACGAGCCTGCGAGTGCGACCGTTCTGCGGCCTGTGGCGATAGGAGGTGTGCGCCGGGATGTGGGAATGCGTGCGATGAGCTTGGGATATGCCAGCGGGCAGAGCGGTGTTGTAGGCGGGCGAGGATTGGGGGACCCGAGACGGAGAGCGTTGGAGAGGATGTCGAGACGAGCTGGGAGCGTGGAGGTGGAAAGTGTTGCGGGTGAACGATGATGAAGTAGTGTTCTAGATGGGATCTCGTGCTCGTGAGCGTCGTGGTGTACTTGCGGATTCACTTGGGCGGTGCAGGTTTGGTGTACCCTGATTTTGCTTACTGTGTCTTCAGCGCCAGTGTTCTAGGTAGTCGACGTTTCATACTTATGAGTATCAACTTAGAGCTGCAACTTGCCATCTCCGACCTATTATGGGTTGCTTGCGGCTCCCAACATCAGACTAACAATCGGCTACACATTCCACG
Organism: Boletus reticulatus; assembly: GCA_038093535.1. Taxonomy (NCBI): domain Eukaryota; kingdom Fungi; phylum Basidiomycota; class Agaricomycetes; order Boletales; family Boletaceae; genus Boletus; species Boletus reticulatus. Next base: position 96,908 of record JBBPSJ010000104.1, read on the forward strand.
GCATCGCGCTCTCTGAGAACAGACATAATTACAATCTATCTAAAGATCTTACTCAAGCCCACAGGTACTTTGCATGCTGTTCAGGGTATCTTGAACCCTTCACGTCAGCGTTCTCAATGACGTCATTGACCTCCTGCAGTTCTGTTTCGGTGAACACGACATCACCGCCTGCACAATTCTCTAGTGTACGCTTGGCGTGCCTAGGGAACACAACATCACGATCCAGGAATGGAAACCACAATGCAAAACATGGGACGTACGACGACCCCGGAAGGGGTATGACGTGTGGCCCGAGGGAGCCTACCCAAGCAATAGACAATTGACCCGGGGTGATGTCCTTCTTTTTCGCAAGCTCCGTCAACGCATCTACGATGGTAAAGTTGTGCCTCAGGTTCTGGAATGACAAGAGGTGAGAAAGGGTGTCTGTAGGATAGATGAGTGGCGCACGTCATCTTGGAAACGAGGCCATTGACGACGGATATCTCCCTCTACACGGAATACATGGCACATGTCAGCCTGCTTGGCTTTGATTTCAACCACATTAAAGCCACGTACCAGGAATGTCTTCGGGTCTTTTGATTTTCCCGGTTAAAAATCCTCTTCCGAGTGGCCTATATACACCACCGTCAAAAATGTGGTCCAAATTTCAACGATGAAGCTCACGAGTAAGCCGCGACCGCCACACCAAGTTCCTTTGCGGCGGCGATGACTAGAACAATGGTGTGAGAGTAGTCACGAGGCAACGCAAAACTCCAACACACCATCGCGCGTCTGTGGCTCGTACGAAAACGGGCTAACCTCAATCTCGACGACACTGATCGGATGAACCTAGAAAGGAAAAGGGACTCAGTCGCATGTACTAAATGAAGAACGTGATTGCCGCAAACCTTGTGGCCGCGACGGAGTGTCTCCGCGCTGCACTCGGACATGCCAATGTGATCTAATTTACCCTCACTTTTGAGTGTCGCGAGCGCAGCGATGGATACCTCGACGGGAACCTTGGGGTCGACGCGCGCGCACTGGTATAAGTCGAGGCGTTTCGTTCCCCTTAATTTTTCGTTCACCAAATTTACGCTCCGAGTAAGATTCTCTGGACTAGAAACTATAAGCATTACTTAAATTCAATGGTATGGATGGTTGCTCACGAGCAATCTGGACCTGGTTGCACAGGCGACAATCCTCCCTGCGAGGTCGAAAAAGAACATGATCAGAAATACACACCCCTAACAAGTCCGTCCTCTTCAACTGACCTTGATGGACAAGAATGTCCTATCGACGTACTCGGGGTACTTTTCGAAGAATCTGGCAATCATTTCCAGATTCGTGGTGGCCAGGTTGTGACCGTAAAACTCTCCTATTCGAGAGTTGCAATGATCACATAGAACATATTATCAATATCCACGCACCTCCATTGAGGAACATTTTAGCACCAGGGGGCAAGGCATCGATGCCTGATTTGATCGCTTCGAAGCATTGTTCATCGGGAACAGGGTTCGGGGTCCATCTAAAAGGCACTCCAGTCAGACAGGCAAGCCACATAGGATAGGCCATGCTACGTGCGTCATCAACATGAGACCGTGCTGGCGTAGAAACAATGAGACGGTGGTCGGCAAATTAGATGGGATAACTCTTACAGCAACTTTGCCAACAACGACATTGGATGCCGTTCCTCCGAGATTAGTCGTAATGCGAGTCATCGTGGTTTGTCTTGGTTTCGACGGAAGGTGATCAGGTGGTAGGCTGCGAGTGCGGTTGCACGGGGAAGGCTTTTATAGACCTGCTGACCTCACATCGACGCTGTGACTGTGGTCAGCAAAATTGGTCGTGCTAGGCACTCCCACGCATTGAATAGCGCACCAGATCAATGACACAACGCGTATGACAGATCAAATGTGCCGAGGATGACGCAGACGCTCGCCGGACAGTCGTTAAATTATTTGATGAGGTCGATTGTGCTTGAAATCACCTTGCTGGCAAGGTGATTATCATCATATTGCCTCCATACCGCCCTGTAGGTGTCCCTGCTAGACAGGTACAGGGCGAGACTCAGAGAGAAAAAGTAATCGAATCTCGGGTATTTCCAGATTGTGCGAAAAAATTTCGTTGGGCTCCCTATCACTGTCATTGAACTTACTAGCGTATACAACGCAGGTATTTGTCCTACTGTCTGTGGGGATGACCGTACACCCGTAAGTTGTTGGAATCTCGAACATAAACTGGCGGCCAGTCCGTCTATGGGGCCCCGTAGACGGACTTGGTCTCGAGCGTGATGCAAACAAGGCTGCCCTCGAGATGTTACCAAGTCACGTTCCGAATCACGGGTCTGGTCTCTTTACCTCCTATTCACCAAACACCCACTACTCAGCGCCCAGGTCCCCTCTGATGAAAATTCCCTGGATTGATCTCTCTATCCCTTTCTTCAATGCCACACCCGCAATTGTACCAGTTTCTGTCAACTGGTTTCCAAATAGGAGATGCAACTACGAATGCCATTTCTGCTTCCATACAAACACCAACCAGTTCATTCTTCCCTTGGACGATGCAAAGCATGGACTTCGCATACTTGCCGATGCCGGTATGAAGAAGCTCAACATTAGCGGCGGCGAACCCTTTCTCCAGCCCCGCTACATAGGGGAGATTTTCAAGTTCTGCAAAGAAGAACTCGAAATCGAGTCGTGTTCTGTTGTGAACAATGGCTCCAAGGTAACCGAGAAATGGCTGGACCAATACGGCCGATATTTGGATGTCATGGCAATATCGTGCGACTCGTTCGACGCGGAGACCAATGTAAAGCAGGGTCGTGCAGAGAATGGGACCGCCACGACCCACATCGACAACGTGTTCAAGGTCGCGCAGTGGGCCAAAGACCGAGGCATCAGAGTGAAGATCAACACGGTGGTTACCATGTAAGCCTTTTGAAGTCGACTATACTGTTTGCTGACTCGTTCCCTACAGCAATAACTGGGAGGAAGATATGAATGAGCAGATAGAACAGCTCGCGCCGTTCCGCTGGAAGGTAAGCAAAGATGCTCCCAATGGCTTACCAATCCCAGTGATATGGTTGAACAGGTTTTCCAAGTGCTCCTGTTGGACTCAGAAAACACGGGCGCTGAGACAGGCTCGCTGCGTGATGCGCGTCACCTCACCATCACGACGGAGCAGTTCGAAGGATTCCTCCAGCGGCATGCTTCTCAAACGTGCCTGGTGCCAGAGGACAATGACGCGATGAAGGACTCCTACCTCAACTTGGATGAAAAGATGAGGTAGGCACTTTACACGCAGAGTTGAATTGGAACATGACCGCCATTTGGTTAGGTTTTTAAACTGTATGGACGGGGGAAAGAAACCCGGGAGATCGTTGCTGGATGATGGCGTTCAACCAGCGCTCCAAGACTCGGGTTTTAATGAGACAGCCTTCAACGAGCGTGGGGGAATATTCGACTGGAAAAGAGAGCTTGAACCCCCCCAATCTCTCGAGTGGTAGGTGCAGATTTCACCCTCAGTGTTCCGTCAGGGGTGGGTTCGGTTCAAGTATCACTAGCTGTGTGTCGTGTTTATAAGCCTCTTACTGAAACGAAGCTTCAAGTCTTGGGAAGTCTGGTGAGCAGCCGGGTTATGAGGTCAAACTAGTCGATCGTCTGTTTGACCTCATAGACGGGTTGATCAGCGAACTAGCCAACAGTTCAAGCTCGCACTGACAGTCAGTACAATCACCCGCAGTTCTCAAGAGTTCCAAGATCATGCAGACAAGGTTGATACGAGCTGCGGAGCTGATTCATCAGAGTGAACTGCTGTAGAGTCCAGTAACGCTTGCGCGTTCACAGGGGCAGCTTGGCGAGTTACGGAATGACATCATAAGATCTATCAAGTTTGACTCAGCATGCCTGCGGAGGTGGATCAACCGCTTCGATTACTATGACGACTCGTTTACCTGGTAAAAGATACCGATGAGTAAGGTAACAAGTTCACTCGGAATTTGGCGAGGTTCCTGTGGATTGCTGATTCAACAATGTACTTGCTGTATCTCTCCTTGCCACGCCAGTACAGTATATAAGAGGACTGTCTTTGATCGACCCAATCCACAAGTCACATCTGACTCTTCGACATCGCCCCGATAACTTCTATACTCACTCATCAAAATGACTATGATCGGTACTCTCTGGGGTCATCCTCGCCAGCGTCAGTCCAAAGTCGTACGTCTACTAGTACGGCTTCAAACGACGGCCAACCTTGATTGTCTCGTTCGATACAGATCCTCAGTGTTGCAGCCCTTAATGGGTTTGAGCTCAAAGTGCCTCAGTGGTCGTTTTCGGACAAGCCTTCGGAATATTTGGTTGATTTTCCCTACGGGAAGATCCCTGCATTCAAGGGCACGGATGGATTCAAGCTCACCGAAGGCACTACGATTGCTCGCTATTGTGAGTAGTGGCTCTGGTCGGTTTGGTGACAGTGATCATGGACTCGTTTGCTGTAGTGAGCAGTATCGGGACACAGGTTGACCTGTTGGGTCCCAATGCGCAAGAAACCGCAATCGTGGATCAATGGGTGCACTATGCCGAACACGAGATCAGCGCACCAACCCAGAACATCATAGGTATGATCTTCGGTCTATACACACCCTTCAGTCTCGAGGCAAGGACCATCATTGTCCTCTAGTGTGGGCTGGTATCTGACCTCACGACACGCAATATAGACGATCGAGAAGAATCAAGAGCGCCTCGTCCGTGCTCTCAACTACCTCGAGTCCCACTTGGCGGCGCATCCCTCTGGTTACGTGGCGTTGGACACTCTGACGTTCGCCGACTTTGTTCTGGCTAGCGTGATGTTTGCTGCGGCACAGTTTACCCTCGGATCTGCGGAACGTGCGCAGTACCCACACATTTTTGCTCACTATGCCAAAGTAACTTCGGATGAGAGGCTGAAACAGTACTGGGGAACAGAGGAATTTACGGAAGTCCGAATCACTGAGCGCAAAGCGCCTCCGACCATCTAAAGAAGATGGGCAGAGTGTAGCATGTATAGTCGATGTCGTGTTCGATCAGTAAGGGGTTGTATCCGATTATGTAAATCTGCGTGCCAGTCAAGCTGTGATGATAAGGAAGTGGAGCTTCTATCGCAGGTACCGGGATGACAAGGCTGGACAAAGTTATCCACAATTCCGCTGATAGAGTACGTCATAGCTTGAGTATGGTCATTCTCCGAATAGCAGTCTCATGACGTTTAGAGGCACGTGGGGATACTTATCGATGTTTCATCCAAAGTGTGATCCAGGCGCCCTTGTTCGAGATTACAAGAATAGAACAGGTAATACTGATCAAGCCGCACCTGCATGTCGGTCATCACCGAGACGCATATAAGAAGTCCTGCGGGGCCCAAATGTTCATCTTTTCAGCCCATCTGTCGTTTGCACGGAAGCTGATCGCTGAGCTCTGGAAGTATGGCACCTATCGGAACTCTCTGGGGTAAGCGTCACCAACCTCAAACCAAGATCGTAAGTTCTGCGAGTTGGAATTATAAAATCCCTAATATCTGGTCGTAGATCCTTAGCGTCGCAGCTCTTAACGACCTAGAGCTGGAAGAGCCTGAGTGGCACTTCTTCAAAAGGCCGGGCGAGTACCAGTCCAAATTCACCTATAACAAAATCCCCACATTCGAGGACTCGGATGGATTCAAGCTGATGGAAGGTTCGACGATTGCGCGTTACTGTGAGTAGGACTCGAGTTGTCACACATGGATAGACTCACTTGTGCTAGTATGCGGTCTCGGGACCAAGGTAAACCTGTCAGGTTCCGGTGCGAAAGAGATCGCAATCGTCGATCAGTGGGTTCACTTTGTGGAACATGAGATTGGAAAATGGGGCTATAACTACATGTGCACCGTATACGGCATCTACGGGGCACTCAATCAAGAGGTGGGCAGCCAGCCATAGACGTTGAACCATCCTGACGGACCAGTGTGTTGATCAGTTCCTCGATAAGCAAGTAGAGCGCCTCTTTCGCTCCCTGGATTATGTTGAGGCGCACCTTGCCACGCGTCCATCTGGTTACTTGGTCTCGGACTCTGTGACCCTCGCCGACCTTGTGTTGGCCGGTGCGATCTATGATGTCTCGCTGACAGCACTCGGAGCTACTGAACGTGCGAAGTACCCCTTGGTTTTTGGCCATTATGCCAAGGTGACAGGAAATGAGAAGGTGAAACAGTTTTGGGAGAAAGAGAAATTCACAGAAGTTGCAATCACGGAACTTACGCCGTTCCCGTATTCTTGAACTATTTGAACGTTGAAAGAGTTCGGTGACTGACATGGCTGTACAATTATGAGAACGTGACGAAAGTCACGAAACGCGAAGCCTGAGTGGCCCACTTCCAATATCGAACTTGCGCCTTTTCTCCAAATGTGACAATGACAGTATCCGGAACATAAATTGAACTGGAATGCTTGAGCGCTAAGATAAACCACCTCAAGTAACCATGCAATGCGGTCAGTACTAGCACCACCCACTGGCAATCGTATACTGCATCTCTTTTCAGGAATGATTTCGACGCGATGCTCACTGGCAGTTGGTCTGTCCTATTCTTGAAAAATCAGCCGCTGAAGATCTCGTAACCCGTCACGACGACTTGGCATCACTGCGCCCACTCTTAGTAAGCCACGCCGGACAGCCATTTTGCGTCATGGAACAGAAAACCGACTCAGATCACCCTAATCCCGAGAATAGGTGTCAGAACCCGCGTCCTCTTGTCCTGTCGACGGCTGTCATTCCTACTCTTGTCGTCCTCTTGTCCTGTCATTCTCGCCCTTGTCGACCCAAGGTCTCGCCGATAGTCGTTGCCTCGTGATTCTTTGTCTCGATACCTTTTACACAATACTTTAATAGTTCCGGGTGCATATAAGTAGTCGAGGGCGGTCGTGTGTATTCCTTAGTTTCGAGATTATCATTCATTTGCTTCCATTGTGTCTCTCTTCGAGTCGCCGGTCGTAAGGTCCTGACAGAATCTCGAAACTCTCCTCTATTCGTCCCCGTTCGCTTCGAACGCCGACTCATCGCTCGCAACCGCTTACCTCATCTTTTACTTTGCCTTCGAGGCCAGCTCGTCTCTTCGACACTCCTCGTTGTCCTTCCGTTTGAGCTCTCGCGTGCTCGCGGAATTCCTCATCCCACTCCCGCCTTCGGTTGATTGGACATAGGTAGAGCTTTTCGCTCCCGAAATCCGGTTGACAAAGCGAATCCCTCACTCGCACACTGGTCACTGCTACGAGGCTGGTTTTTCACCAGACGTCCTCGGCAAACCGACGCGTCCCTCTTCCTACTATCCGTTTTAATCCGTGAACGACGATGTCGTTCGAAAACATGCGAGATCTTGCTTCCGCCTTACCGTCACTTCGGGACAATCTTGATGACGAAGACGTACCTATGTACCCACCCCCACCCGAGCTTCCTCGAACCACCAACTCAGGATCGCGTCACCCCGGGAAGTCCGTCGTAGCCAAACCCGATTTATTTGATGGTAGCAAGGACAAATATGTTCAATGGCGCCGATCTCTTATCTTATATCTCGCCGGATATGAGCACCCGCCCTCTTCCTCTCAGAAGATTATGATCACGCTTTCCTACATGCGTGGAGACAACGCCGCAGGACGCTTCGCGGATCTCTATGCCATCCAACACCAAAGCGACTTCAGGGACATCTCGTGGGCTGGATTTTGCAACGAACTCGACACTATGTTTTTCCCTGTTGCCCTGCGTCGTCAAGCCGAACAGAAACTCCTTGTGCTCAAACAAAACAAAAGCGAAACCGTTAGCGACTTTTTTGTACGAATGAAGCAGTTGATCGCAGAGGCTGAGTACTCTACCGAGCACAATGGACGCACTCTCATCAATGTCACACGTACTGGACTCAAAAATGAAGTTGTCGAATTGGTGGAACGATCGCAACCGGAACTGATTGATAGTGACGACTTCGAACAGTGGGAAAGGTCCCTCATCCGCGGAGACCAAGTCCTTGCGGAGATCGCTGCGAGAAAGAAGGACAGTGGGTCAATCACCTGGCCCCGTCGGCCCCAAGTCACTTCAACTACAACCACAACACCCCGAGTTCCCACAGCTGCTTCCAGTACGAACACGGTTGCAACTGATCAGGCCGGTACCTTTGGCGGACAAGGCATCCCAATGGACTTATCACGTGCTCGAGCTGAAGGGAAGTGTGTTCGTTGCGGAAAGGCTTGGCCCTGTGCTGAACATTTCCGACCTCGCCCTCGTCAAATCCGTGTCTTAGAGTTCCGTGGTCAAAAAATTGAATATACGACTGCTGATGAACTTGCCGATTCCATCTCGCGCATTGAAAAGGATTTTCCCACCGGAGCGTAGAACGGTCGACTACGTCCCCCATAGAGTACGTGCTGAACTCGAATAATAAATTTTCTGTTCTTCCTGTTCAACCGTGCGAGGCCACAACAGAACCAAGTGAAACTAGTATCACAAGCTCGTTGGATCACGCTGGCAGAGTTTCGGTGGAGTTGAACGAGGCTGCTGTGCGCCCTCCTCCACTGAAACGGGGTCGAGCTGC